>BMAW01080480.1:810246-840881 GCA_019974015.1 Nephila pilipes
TGTATTTTAAACATGTTAACAGAAAAAAATAAATTTATAAAAAGTATAATTATAGTATTATATAAGTATAATTTTAAAAAATAATAATGATGCTTTTATTTAAAGATGGACTAAACACTATAAAAAAATTCTTCAAATGTAAAATAATACGTAATTTATGAGTACTTCAGGTGGTTAACTAAGATACCTAGGTAATTATTGATAAATTAAGTACCATGACTACTTACTTATGAAATCAAAAGAAATATTAATGTCCCATGCTTTTATAAATTATATGTCAAATTACATTTAAACAATTATTATCATACCTTTTAGTACGTTTTTAAAGAAAAGCTCAATTAAATTTTTTTACCTATATTTATTTCATTCTTTTTAGTTAAGAAACGAGAGTATAAAAATCATTTATGTGAGCTATACTTGTGTGCAAAATCTTAGTTCAATTAGACGATGTTATGTGCAATCCTTCCCCCAAGTCCAAAGCTGCTTGATCATGCCATAGAATTGTATTGTCGTCGGAGTTATATGTGTATGCAAGATTTCAGCTCGATTGAATGATAGGAAGAGGGTTAAAAATTTGAGCTCAAAAACTGAATCGGAAAGAAATGCATACATACATAAATTTTACAAGTTAAAAAAAATTTCATATATATATATATATATAAGAGCTGTACACACTTAAAATTTAATAGAAAATTCTTTCCTATATTTTAGGAATATAAAATTAAGTCTTACATTTTTTTATAATATATTTTAAACATCTTAATAGGAAAAAAAATTAAAATATAAACCAGAAATTTCGAGCTCCGTGATTGTTCAAATGTAATAGAATTCCGCGGCAGATAATCTCCTCGCCCACTCACTTTTTCGGTGGTAAGATATTTTCCGACACTTTCGAGGAATATTTTTCTACCTCATGGTGGGTGGAGGAGATTGATTGACCTTGAGATGAAGAGATCGTCGGTTGACCCAACCTTCGATCTGTTGCTCCGGAGAAAATTCAGCAGGTCAGTTTTTGCAGTGCTCTTAACAACTAAATCAAAAGAGATTTCTCTTCGAATAGCAATTAAAGCGTCGCCGCAGTTTCAATCCTTCACTTTATTTTTAAAGTATAAGTATTTAAGTGCTTCCATTCATATTACAGTTATTGAAACGTATATGTTGTAGATTGCATGAAATCAAGCATGTTTTTATATCTAAACAATTAAATTAATGAATTTGCATTTGATTTTTGTTCATTATCAATTATAATCTCCTTTTCTCTTTTTATTAAATTAGGTGTCTCGTTTATGGAAAGTATTTATAGAGCACATGGGTAGTTATAAAAGTACCTGCTTGTGAAGACAGATAGCGTTGCTAAGACGAGTTGGTATTACCATTGCGTGCAACCATTTGTTAAAGGGCGCCCAAAGGAATATGATACTGATTTCCAGATAGTTTTGACTGGGCAGTCATTTGCTGCGAATCAAAATTCGATTGCAGCTACGCTTGAGTTATTATCGTATTTTTGTGTCAAATGTTGCCAGCAAAGAAACCTGGATTCCTCATTTTCACTAAAACCAAAACAATGGCCGGTATTGTTTCCGTCGAGTCGTGAGTTCCACTAAAGATCTGCTTCGTATGGGGTTGATGCATGCTAAATCTATTGAAGCCCCAAATCCTCCCATTGGCATGCTGTGAAAATTTGCAGAAGGAAATACCAGATTAGGTGCCGTCCTCGTCATGGGACCGAAGTTCACAATTATGGAGTAAGTCACCAACATCATTCGTGTTGCTTTTAAGAGCGATGTTAATGAACAATCGATAAAAAACCATGAGAATCTGATTGCAAAAGCTCTGTTTAGAGTGAAATTTATAGAAATAGTGCCATTTAGAGGGGAAATAAAAATCGCGATATATGCCCTACAGGAACGTTTTTTATGGACATTTCTAGGGAAATAATTTCGTGATCTGCAAAACTGTCATGGGGGCAAAATTCACAAAATAGAGTATTTTGGGAAAGATGAAGTGTAATTTGGGGAAATCTTATAATTTCCATCTGGCATCACTGTATAGTAAAATTGGAATGAAGTAGGGATGCGTCCTATCTAGAAAGCCTCTCATAACTGTAATAGATTGGATAACAAAACAAAATGCTGAAATACACTAGAATATCAGTTCTTTAACGGAAGTTTTTGATTTTGTCCTCGTCATTCGATCGAGGTTCAAAATTTCGTGAGCGGTCACCAATAGTTCTCTTGTTGCTTCTAAGTACGACATTAATAAACAAAAAATCAATCAGTCCAACAATCAAAACAATGCTGCTTCCAGTGAATGTATTCCAAAGAAGGTGAAAGAGGTCTTATTGGTTGGAAATGTTATAGTGACATTTTAGTTATGAGAAAGGCGTCCCATTCATGGATTTCTATTAAAAAAGAAAAATGGTTATTGGACAATAATACAGTTAGTTTTCACATTCATGTTCCTTATACCCCATTCCTCAAACGAACAACCCCACCCCCCTCGTATTTTTGTAACCTTCTTTGATAATTATGAATAAGTTGGCACATGTATAATCTTAGGAAAAATAACGTATTCATATTTTTAACACAGAATGTCTCAGATAGTGTACTTCACAAATGTTCTCAAATGATTAAATTGCATAATTAGTATAATAAATGTTTTTTAAAGTTATTAAATTTGGAAATAGTACATTTATCTCTAAATACGAGTAAAATGATTATTTATACTTCAGAAAATAAAGAAATATTGCAAAAATGACCTATAAAAGTCCCTCTTACTTTCTTAACAAATTTCTGTGCACATGTAATAATGCTATTATATTCCATATTAACGAGGAGTATGTATACATTATACACTCAATTACATTTGACAATTTTAAAATTATTTCTATTTAAATAATTTGTCATTTTCATAGCTAGTACTTTCATTTTTACAATTTTCATATACAATTGTCTAAAGTTTAATTTTGTGTTGTTTCAGTAAATGTTCTTCGTAAGTTTAATTTTCTTTTATTTTCTGAAAAGGAGAAAAATCTCGCGTTATATTCTTATAAATATTTCCATTTGCCTATAAGTATTGAATCTCTGATTATACATTGCATAATAATATATTCATTTTTAGAAAATTGGTAATAATTTCTGTTTCTAATTTCTTTCAACTTACTTTTTATATTTATTTTTTATATAACATAACGATGAAATTATTCTTCAATCCTCAATATTTTATCTGAATCAATTGTATATTGTCTTTTGCGTGTGAAATTATATTTCAAGTAAAATAGATAGACATTATATACTCAGAATTAAGTAAATTTATTAATCGAAAAAAATTTCCTGAAAATTATACAAAGAAATACACTTAAATATGTATTCCATTTTATATTCTGTTTGCTTTGAAAAACAATAACAAAATTACAGAATCAAACAAAAGGAAATTAGTTTTGGTAAGAAAATAGTTTTATTCTCGTTTATTTTAAAACGAAAAAAGGGCTGAATTTTAAAGTTGTTTTCAATCCAAACCATATTTTGAGTAATAAATTTGTTGCGTTCTTGAGAAAAATTCTAAGCCGTAATTGAACTCTATAGGTAATAAATATGTGATTTTAAGGCACTGCACCATTTTGATATCAATCAGAATAAACAATTTTAATTCCCTTGGAAAACAGTGCTTCTTTCCTAGTGATGGTGACCATGATGATGCCCGTGATGATGTCCATGATGGTGACCATGATGATGATGATGACCATGGTGGTGACCATGATGATGATGATGTCCATGATGATGATGGTGACCATGGTGGTGATGATGTCCATGATGATGGTGGTGACCGTGGTGGTGGTGATGTCCGTGGTGATGATGGTGTCCGTGGTGATGGTGGTGACCATGGTGATGGTGATGGCCATGATGATGGCCATGGTGATGATGATGCCGGGCATCTACATCAGAGAGAGATTCTCCATGGCTCAAAGTGCAAAGAGCAATGAGGCAAACAGCAACAAAAATCAAAATGCTGACTCTCTGAAACATGAAAAAAATTTAATGATTTTCAGAATCATTCACCGTTTCTTTCATAGTTTATAAACATTTAAAATTACAAAATTTTCATTTTAGCTTTCACAATTAACAAATTAAATTAAATTTTTTAATTGAACTAGCAAAATAGTTGTTATATAAATTATCTGTTGTGTGGTTAACAAAGAACCATATCTACTGTTTTTAATGAATTTAAATAAAGCAAAATATCATATTAAATTTGCATTTTAAAATGCTTTTAATAAGAGAAAAACGAATTATCGTTTGGTGCCACGTTTAATACTATTTTGTTTATTATGCAAATGAATGTTTTCAAAGTCATTTAAATTAAATCATTTGTGCATTACCTCAAAACAATTTTAATGAAAAGTTTTCACATTAAAAGTAATTTCAACCATAGTTTAAACATTCCGAAGCAAATTACTTCTCTTAAATTCATGTTTAATTAAGTATTACTAATGATGTTATAAGTAATACATTATTATCAACAGAAAATTAAAATCTTGTAGAAAAAAGTATATGGAATATATGTATTTATAGAGTTAGTTACACAAAATTATTATTTATAATTTAATTATTATTTATAATTTAATTAAAAATTTATTATTTATTTATTTATTATTTATTAATTTATTATTTATTTATTTATTTATTTATTTATCAATTAATTTATTATTTATTTGTTTGTTTATTATTTATCAACTTATTTAATGTTAATTTATTCATTTATTATTTATTTATTCATTATTTATTATTTTATTTATTTATTACTATAATTTATTCATTTATTTAAAATTTCTTGAATATATTATTAGTTTATTTATTTATTTATTTTTCCATTTATATATTACTAGATTTTATTTATCAATATTTTATTTGTTGAATTTATACATTACTAAATTTTATAATTAATATTTCACTTATTAAATTTTTAATTCACGTAAGTCAAATATTTATGCGAAATTTAAATAACTTTAATTTTTGCGAATATTTTTTCAAAGATAAGCATTGCAGGACGAATTGTCCGTCTCTTCAAAACAATGCTTTCTAATAGCGCCTTATCCGGACTGAACTTTTAGGTGACTGAGGTACGCAACACGAAAGGGTTAAAGCAGAAATAGAAAATTACTTTACCATTTTGAAAAGAAGAGTGGTTCTTCAAGGTAAACCAAGACAAATACAATACTGATCGAAAGAAAACTTTGATGTCCACAACTGAGTCGCCAACGTATTTATACTGCGACTCGAGTTCCAATTTTCGATACATGTCAGTTCAAATAAAGGGCGTACATGGAATTGGTTGGTTCAGTGATTTTAATTATCAAGTTCATGTCAATTCTCCTGATTAAATCGATGGATAAAAAGTAATTCTTATACATCTTCTGATAAAAAATAAAGAACAAAAAAGTTTTAAATCTTATTTACTTAAGCAAATAGGGAATTTTTATTCTCTCTTTAGAAGTATATTACAATGCTTATACATTAGGTTAATAAAAAAAGAAGTTAATGTGGTTTTTTTCTGTTTCTTTAAAAAAAATACAATGCTCTGCTTCCTTTGATGCATATTTTGGTGACATTTTGTTTTTGAATGTGGGTTACTGTTTCACACTCACATTTACTCGAAAATAGTTTTCGTCAGTGATATCGCCATAAACTAAAAATAATTTTTTTAACGTGATAATTATTCTAATTATATTTTCATTACTTTTTCTGAGTAAAAGCTTTTCCGAGTATTTTAGCATTTAATAATAAACGTAAATCTTATCATGCTCTGAATTTACCAAGTCGTAATAATCTTTTTTTTTAATTTCATATTCTATGCATTAAAATCTTCACCAACATAGCATAAATATTATAAAATAGAATTTTTACTGAGTTGTTCAAATATGCGGGATACATTTCAAGTTCACATTTTTTTTTCATTAAAATATATGAAAATTTATTCGTGTGGCGGGAAATTCAATTGTGGAACTTCGGTACAAGAAAATTAACGAAGTTTAAAGGAGATATTCAGTCGAGACAAAAATTTGTAAAACAGGTACAAAAAGCGCATAATAAGTATTTGTATTAGTGGTTCAAAAAAATTAAATAATTTATTCCACTGTAAAAGTACTTTTTTGATTGATTTATTGTTTATTAACATTGCACTTAGAAGTAACATGAGGACTATTGGTGACAGACCTCGTCATTCTGAGCCTCCGTCAAGTGATGAGGAAGCCAATTGAACTGGCACGTTTCTCTCCTAACTTCCACTCTAAGCCAACAGGAGAACTTTGGTCCTAGACCAGCTTTAAAATGGTGCAGCCCTACTACACAGCGGGTCCTTGGCGTATTAGGACTGGAGCTCACGATTCGACGGCTACAAGTTCGCGGCTATAAACCACTAAGCAACACGATCACTCATTGTAAGAGTGACACACACAGAATGAGAAAGATAACGAAGATTAATAGAGTAACGCAATATCTATGGAAATTATTGTATTTTTACAAAATTAATATAAAAAGTAATTACTTTAAAAACTGAAAAACTGTCAATAAAAGATGAAAATAGAAATAATAATATTTTTTTTAACTTCTTTGTTTACCTTTTTTTTTCCTGTTCCAAAAATAGCAAAAGTTAGAAATTCATACATAAGCAGCACTGAAATTAAAATGAGCTTTTTACAATCCTAACGTGAGCACATACTTCTTAATTACTTTCTAAGGTTCAAAATTCATGGCATCCGGATACAATTACCAATTTAGAAAAAAAAAAATATTAGATGTAATGCATATGAACAGAAGAATAAATCATAATAGTATTTGGATAAACTGGATTGCTTCAAGAAAAAGAATTAAACAAAAAGAGAGTCAAAAAATACTGCACATCTTTGACTAAGAAGCAAACTGTTAAACGGCATGGTGTTCGTTCTCCAAATCATTCAATAGTTTTCTACTCCATTACTACAGAAATTACCTCAAAAACTCGCGATTCCTGCATTATAAGATAAATGAATATAATTTCTCATCACACCCAAATATACTTTATGTCCGAGACATCAATCGATACAAATGGCCAAAGAAGTGTTTAGTTATCTCATAGATGAATGAGTGAAAGCGTACATATTGAATGGTGTTGTTATCTTGTTAATAAATAAAGATGAACTAAAAAGTATAAAAATGATTTTTAATGAAAAATAATATATAAATTGAAAATTCTGGAGGCGCTTAACTAAGATACTTAGATAATAATTTTTAAACTAAATACAATGACTGCTTATATCTCAGATCAAAAAAAGTGTTGACTAAAGCTATGTGTCATTTTACATTTAAGAAATTTATTTTTATGCCTTTTAGTTCCTCTTCAAATAAAAAAAAACATGATTAAAACTTTTTTTTACTTATATTTAATTCATTCTTTATAGTTTTAAAATTTGTCTAAAAATTTAAATACGTGATTTATACATGTGTCTAAATTTTCAACTGGATCAGATGTTAACTAAGTGCCACCTCAAGTCTTTCAGTGCTTGAGAATACCACAGTATTGTACTGTCATCGAAGTTATATGTGTATGCAAAATTGTACCTCGATCGGATGACTGTAAATTGATTAAAATTCGAGTATAATTCGAGTTATGGTAAATGAATGGTGATGCAACGTTTTTGTAAAATTTTCGTCATTGTACCTCAAATGAATACCGAAGTGGTTCCGAACATCAAAACTAAAGGTAATAAATGTAACTTGTTATCGGTGTCTTTGCGGTATGCGACAAAAGTAGTGGAGTCCCAGTTCTGTCCTGTATGTCTTGAGATATATCTTTGCTAGACTAGACTGAGTTTAAAATTGGACCCCTCTCGAAAGGTATTTCGAATTCTTCAATGCAATTTCAATTCCAAAATACTTTTTATCACTGCGACTGACGACATTCTCAAAAGAAAAGTTAGTAGCATAATAAAAATTACAAACTCAAATATTGCTCAAATATAAGTTTCGATGCTCATAATCCAGAAATTCTGCATAAATACTGTAACGTCGTGATCCTAGAATGCGTACAATGAAGGGATCACACAGCTTAAGATAATTCTTTATTTTACAAATTTAATTTTAATATTCTAGTTAGGCGTTTCCGCCTAGATTCTTTTTACACACTGCTAACACATTTAATTACATAGCACCGAGGCAAAACGCATATATCTACACAGCACAAGTCCAAACACATATAGTTGAAAAACCACCAATATCTTAGTATCCGATGTAGTTCGATTTAGTTCTAAATTCGCAAGCGAAGGCAATCGCCTCCCACTTATAGCTGTAACGCTCTCTCGCTTCTCCGCAGGAATCCTCCCTCCTCTTTTTTCTTCTCCCTTTTTAAGACTTCGGGTAGGTCTGTCTCCCGCCCTTCTTTTGAGTTATTTTCCTTTTTTGAAAGAACAACCCAATCAAAGGCAAACTCCGATTTTGTCCCCTGCAACACTATTCGCTCAAGTCGGACAATGTCAGTCTTCCCCACGTGCAAGTCGGTGTCGGCCGTCACACAGCTAGGCCATAAATTTACATTATATCCATAACGTAGATCAACAATACCTCACAAAGAGAATTCAACTATGCCGCACCTGTGTAACAGAGTCCATGAATGTGGCTGACCCAAGCCACCTGACTTTGTTCTTTATTGTTTTTAAGCTATATATTCTTAATGAATGGGAAGCTGGGAATAAAACGGGGGTTCAAAACAAGTCTGTGGAGGGGTTATTTATAGCCTACTCTACAGCTCTGTTTGGTAAAGAAGAATCGGGAGCTGCTAAAACTGCTCGGCCAAAATTACTTTGACTTTATTTTCTTTAGTATACTTTCACTTAATGATTATCGTATGAAAATATATAGTTTTGGTAATAATGATAGTTATATAACTTTGATTTATTAATTAATTACTATGAAAAGTTATTTCTCTATACCCGAAACTTTTTTTTATGTTTCTTAGCTAATTTTCAAAATTCCTGCTATGCATGAAAATTACACGCGTATTCTATGAATTCATTTCTTTTCTTTTCTTCCCAGGTGTCATTTGTGAGCTGAGAGCTGAAAAAGATGGTGACTCAACTTGAAGGTGAGTTTGAAGCAACGAATCCTTTATTGCTCCTTTTACCTTGCGCCTTTCACTTTCCCCCTAAGACGAAAGAGCACCTTAGGAGTGACGTCATTTTCGTTTTGATGATGAGATGAAAGCTGTCATTAACCAGTTCACTCCCAGCGTATCATATTTGTTACGCTCGCGTTTTTTCTCGGTTTCTTTCTTTTTTTTTTTTTTTTTTTTTTTTTCCCCGTTACATTAGATACGTTCCGTGAGTGTCTTCTGCGGCCCAACGCATCAATAGAGATATGCTTGATCAGGACGTTTTATTTGATTTTTTGAATGTTACTATATGGTGTTACAATACCGCGAAATCTATATAGATAGATTATTTTGAGTGTTGACCTTGGTGATATGAGGTTAGATTTCACTTCTGGCTGTCAGGAGGGGAGGAGGGAGAGTAATTGTCAAAAGCACGTGCTGCGATGGGACTCTTTAAATGTAATGACATGACTTTAAGGGTACACTTCATTCGGTTTGCTTTTTTTCTTTCTTGCTTTCTTCTTAGAAGTTCGAATGAGAATTTATGGATTTGTGGGGGTTAGGGCTTTTAGTAGCAGATGCTCCCAGCTGTTCGTTTCATTCGGTCGGTTTTTATTTGTAGCGACAGTCATGACGAAAAGAAAGCATATATCTGAGACTGAGATTTGTGAATTAAGGAATGAATCTGACAGTAATGTTAGCGAAAATAATCCAAATCTGTACATAGCCATTAAATGAAATTAAGGACGAAGAAGATGTGCCCTTTGCTCAAAATCTTGTGTGAAGTATCAAACTATGTGTCATTTTACTTTTAAGAAATTTATTTTTATGCCTTTTAGTTCCTCTTCAAATAAAAAAAAACATGATTAAAACTTTTTTTTACTTATATTTAATCCATTCTTTATAGTTTTAAAAAATTTGTCTAAAAATTTAAATACGTGATTTATACATGTGTCTAAATTTTCAACTGGATCAGATGTTAACTAAGTGCCACCTCAAGTCTTTCAGTGCTTGAGAATACCACAGTATTGTACTGTCATCGAAGTTATATGTGTATGCAAAATTGTTCCTCGATCGGATGACTGTAAATTGATTAAAATTCGAGTTATGGTAAATGAATGGTAACGCAACATTTTTGTAAAATTTTTGATCATGTACCACAAATGAATACCAAAGCGTTTCGAACATCAAAAGTAAAGGCAACAATTGTAACTTGTTATCGGTGTCTTTGTGGTATGCGACAAAAGTAGTGGAGTCCCAGTACTGTCCTGGATGTCTTCAGATATATCTTTGCTAGTCTAGTCTGAGTTTAAAACCGGACAGCTCTGGAAAGGTATTTCGAATTCATCAATGCAATTTTAAACTCAAAATTCCTTTTATCACTGCACCGCGACTGACGGCATTCCCAAATATTAATAATTTGAAATAAATTATTAATAATTTGCATCATTTTGAATGAATGATGACTTATATGTATTTTAAGCCTTTCCATTCTGTGTGTCTTGATGGAAATCGGGTAGCATGAGTTATTTCCGATAACAAAGAGAAAGCAAGAAACAAGCAAAATAAGAAACTATTTAGTAATTTTATTTCGGTTGCTAGGCATAGACTACTTTGTATTATGTGCATTAATTCTTAATATCAACAGATTATTATTGTTATAAGTAAAAAAGAGGGGAATAGGAAATTAAGCAACAATGTAAATCGATCCACAATATATATATAGTGATCTACTATTATTTTAACTTTTCAAGAATTACAATGGAGCTATGACGAAAATTATTTTGTATAGGGGGGAAATTGTACAATTGAAGTGAAAAAATAAAAGCAAAATATATTGTTTTTGCATGTTTTTCTATATTATTTTCTTGTATTACTCGTAAATGTGTATGCAGATAATTATAGCACAATTAATCATTTTTAAGAAAACTTTGTATCTCTAGTGGTTATAGTATTGATACAATTATTTGTCAGTAATTTCTATACGTTTATGTATACACGGAATGGGTTTAAAAGAATTGAAATAAATAGTTTCGCTAAATTCTATATTAATAGAGCATCTACTGCTTTACGTGTCTATCAGAATAATAAATACGCACAACGTTTACTTATTATTCCTTGGGTATATTTATTATTCGGAACCTTTTTGATAGTTATTTTAGGAAAGAGAATCTTAATGTATAAATAATCAGTTGATTCGAATGATTCATAAATGCTAACATCTCGAGTTATTTTAATTTCTAATCGTGCATATCTATCCGGAAAAAATTTAATATTACTAACCGTAAGCATTTGTTTAATATTCTCTGACTAAATTTACTCAATTTTCTTATAGAACATGTTCTTTTTTCGATTTATTCCTATTTTCCTTCATTATTATTTTTATTTGCCACCTAAGGGTCTATTGTTTTAGGTGGATCCCTTTCAGCGTCCCAGATCACTTTAGAATTTTTTTATCTTTTCCTTCATTTCAATTACATTTAGCTTAAATATATTCAGTTTAACAATTTATCGTTTTCTTTAATTTTTATTATGTTTAGCTCAGCTATATTCAATGGAATAATTTATCTTTTATGTTTTAATTTAATTACATTTAGCTTAAGTATATTCAATTTAATAATTTATCGTTTCCTTTCATTTTAATATCGGACAAGTTTACTATTATCCATTTCTCAATGATTCATCTCGTTTACTTTAAATCTTATATTTAATTGAGCAATTTTATAATAATTATTAAAAAAAGCTCATCTAGGGTAGTAATACTGTTCAGCGTAAAACTTTGCATATCACTTTTTTCAAATTCATTTTTATTTTGAAGAAAATACAGTTATTTAAAAAAAAATTGAATCATTTCTCTCGCGTTTGAAATTCAAGTAACACGTGAAATGACTCTGTTCACACCCTCTCAGAATCGTTTCTATCCTACTCTTTTTTCGATCCATTCCCGCGCTCTTTTTTCAAATCGATGTCAATTTATGAATATTACTTCTTATTTTTTAAAGAATTTCGCAATTTTTCATCCTTTCCCTAGGATGGTTTTGTAAATTTCGCCTTTTCATATTACCAGAAAGACACACACATAACTCTGTTTTTTCTAAAGCTTTTTCCTTTGGAATTATGAATTAGAAACTTTGCATTTTTTATTTAGATTCAAATCAAATTATGATAAATTAAAAATAAGATTGAGCTAATTTTTTATCTAAATGCAGTAATTTGTGCTGGGAATTAATTAATAAAAGCTTATATATCAGTACAATGTATTAACATACATTTTTGAATAGCTTCTCTAATAATAAATTCCTCCCAATTTAAAATTCGTTACATGTGTCCTTTTTTAATTCTAGTGCTGATTCCCGATTATTTGTCTTACATTTTTTTGACTACCATAAAATTTCTAAAACACTTATTTTTAAAAATACTGCTGAATCGGTTTAAAATAAATGCTTTTTTCCATTTCAATAACTAGTTTTTTTTTTCTTCTAAGAATGTTAAATTACACAGGAGTTTCTTTCTGTAACTAAACTGTAACTTTTGAAAGCATCAACAAATTTATGTACTCTTTTGATATTTTAGATTAAAAATATTTTGTAAAAGAGATAGTATATAGAAAAGCTTACAGAACATCTTTTTTTATTAAATGAAATCTGAAATAAATAAGTAAAATAGTCTATATACTAAGAGATAAATATTTATAATCACTTATATAAATAAATTTGTATATTGCAATCTTCTCATTTTTTAAATAATTGAAAGTGAGGTATATAATTTACAAATCAACACTTGCAAATTTGAATTACAGAGTTTTTAATTAACTTACTCACTGGCTACAAATTGGAATAGCAATTAATTTCCCTGTTGTCAAGAAAAACTTGCAGAAAGTGTAATAAGCTGGTCTTTTCAATACAAAAAAAAACCCTCTTGCTTTTGCATCGCAAATGTCAGCAAATAATATAAACAAACGAAATGCTCGAAAACAAATATATTTTAAAAGTTACATCAGTAATTTTAAAATGTCTATTTCTCAATATTTGTAAATACTTGTATTTCAGTAAAGAAAAATATTCCATTTGTTTACTTTCAAAGCAAATAAGAAAATCTGTAATTTATTTAAGTAATAATTCAATTCTGTAATTGTTTCTGTGTTCAATTATACAATTATTAATTTTTCATATACTTTAACGCTGCAAACTTATTAACTGAACATTTATCAGAGACTTTTAAATATTCATATTAAAACCACACGTATTTTACATCGAAGAAATTTAATTTAAAATTTTCTGTAATTTTTGTTAAATCTTTAAGTAATGGATTTTGAGAAATTTTTTTTCAAACGCTTTAGTTACAAATTCATTTTATTTTAAAATTAGCTAACATAAAAGATCTAAAACTGAATTCTTACAAGTTTCAGAATACTTACTTTTTGCTTAAAAAGCTAGTGAGCAATTCAAACACGAAGTATAATAATGTTATAAATGTTATGATTTGGCTAGGTTTCCGTTAACTTTAAATTTGCATAAATAAAAACTTTTTAAAGCTTTTACACAAATATTTTTATGTTTCTTCTAAAAGTATTAAAATTGTTTATCAATATATGACTTACACATAGACATTTTCCGCCATATTTATCACTAAAAATATTCTTGATGATGAGATTTTATTTTAGATATGTATTAGGATATGTATAAGTGATATGTATTAAGTGTTCATTTCAAACCCGCTTCAATATCTACGCGACAACATATTAGCTAGTATAAAAAAGCATGTTGCCTATTTTCCTCTCGGCCGCGATAGCCTAGTGGTCAGGGTTTCGGACACGCAGTCGGCACTTTTTGTCAAGTCTTGGATTCAAAGCCTGATGCTTCTAAAGATCCCCCGTGTACGTTAAGTCTGTGCACGCCGATGCTTGTTAAATCTATCGAGGCTCAAAATCCTCCCATTGGTGGGGTAGGAAAGATAGGAGAGGGAGGTGTAGGCTCAAGTCCCGTCCTCGTCACTTGACCGGGGTTCAAAATTACGACGGCCCTCGTGTTGCTTCTGTGCAACGTTAATAAAATCAACCAATCAGCCTATTTTCCTCGTCAGATGAATATTCAATTTAGCAAAGTTTTACTAAGTTTTATTTCATTTGCAAAAGATAACTGTACAAAAATTATTTCCTGTGTCTTCAACATTTTAAAATTTTTTGCAAATTGGTTTTCCTGCTTCATAAGTAATTATAAGCTCCGAATAATCCATTTTTTAAATTTGTACATTTATGAACTCAACAAAGATTCAATTGCTTTCATATACATCTTAAGATTGAATATGGCGTAGTTTAGCAAGAAATACACAGAAACCTTGGAAGAGGAAAACTTACTTTCAACAGTTTTAGTAAATTAATTTCTGATAAATTTTTTAGCCTGTATATAGATTATATTCCTAGTAATTATTTCAAATTCTCCTTTAATTAACAAATTCTCTGTGTGTTTTTGATGAGAAATTTAAACACAAAAGATCAATAAGGAATGTATATAGGAGTAACATAAATTTTTATTTGAAAAATAAATCGCACGATTTCGTATAACAATTCTCAGAAAAAATATATTACAGGAATTCACACGTAGGAAATACACTTATTTTTAGCAACAAAACTACAAATAAAGAATTTTTTTTTACTCTTCAGTTTATTATATTAAGAATAAACGTCTAAAGCCATTACCAATGTGCGTAGGTTAATGTAGCCACCGATAGCCTAGTGGTCACGGTCGCGAAAAGGCGAAAGACGTTGTTTCCGTCGAGTCGAGGGTTCGAGTTGTGATGCCACAAAAGACCCACCATTTAATTAGGGTTCAGTCATGTTCAAATTGTGGCAGCTCTAAGTCCTCTTCACTTGACGGAAGTTCAAAATTACGAAATCTGTAGCACACAGTCCTCGTTTTGTTTTTAAGTGCGACTTTAATAAACAATCAATCAATTAAAAGTGGCTTTCCTGGTGAAAAAAAAAATATATTAATCTCACATATCTGTTAGTTTAATAACAAAATTCAGCATGAAAAATAACTTCACTCGCGCGCGAGGGAATAAAATAACCATTTATATAAATGATATGAATCCAACATTTGAAAGAAAATGAAATTACTGTTATTGAATGATTTTAAAGAATGTGGAACAACAAAGATGAAGTTACTAAAAATAATATTTATACGCATCATAGTTCACAAGGAATGTTTGTTTCCATCATAGTAAATCTGTTAAATGAATGAATTGAGATAAACATTGTATTCAATTAATAAATTAAAGAGTGAGACGTAAATTTTGTTCGAAAATACCTAGGACATCAAAAATGCGTGCTCTTAACCACCTGGTTACGAAATTTATATTCATTCTAGTTTAGGATGAACATGATGTGAATAATTCGGATAAATTAAAATTGTATTTTTTTTTTTTTTTTTTTTTCATTTTTATTTTTTTTTTCCTCTCAATCGTTCAGGTAATATGCATATCAGAATGCTTAATTTTAAAAAAAATTATAATTCCTTTAGTATTCGATTGGAGAACCTCTAAAATCTCCTCGTTCGAGGAACAGTAAAACATTTTAGTCTAAAATGTGATACCAATAAATAGTCCAAGAACATATTTTGCTTTCTTGCATTTCTTTGAAACTCGCCGTAGATGGTGGTCTTGGTGACAAACTCAGGGCGGGTGTTTACGTCAAGTAGCGGGTTGTAGCCCTATGCCATTCAAATCCCGTCGTGAACGGATCTGATGAACATTAAATATGTTAGAGTTCTCCGTAAAATTTTCATGTCCTCATATCGGAATGGCGTGAGAGTTTTGGAGAGTAAGTTGCTGGATCAGGTGTCGTCCTCGTCTCTGGACCATTCTTCAAAATTACGAGGTCCTTTTCCAGTAACCATCGAGTGGCCTCTATGCAAGACATTATATCAATCAACGGCTAAACAATATATCAATCAATGTATCACTTCGAAGAATATTCCAAAACATATCTAATTCAAATACATATGTCATTCAAATTATTTACATATCATATTTACTTTTTAACCACTATTTTAATAATTATTTTCTTAAAAAGGGGGAAACTTTATTAACTTATTTCTCATTCTGATTTGAATGATAAAGAGAGCTTCTGAAAAAGGCCCTATCAACTTTGGCTGTTCCGTTAGATATATCAGTACTTTCTTCACGGAAAATAAGTAAAATTGTGTTATCGGTTAAAATCAAACTAACGGTATAATAATTTAATTTAAATTTTCAATACTAAGTGAACGATTTCAAGCCATATTTTTAACTATACATTGATTAAAGATCTGTAGAATATATTTATAATTATATGTGGTAAATTATAGTAAAACTTCTTTAATACATTACATTAATAATTTATAGAAAAATAACTTTTAATAAATGAACTAAATTAAACTGTTTTGAAGAACCGAGTTTCTTACGTACGCCTACATTTTAATGTATTGTGAAAATTGGTTAAGTATAAATACTAAATTATTTATAAATTCTGGAAAGCCTCAAATATAATCATAAAGCTCAAATTACATGCATTCAATAAAACGGTATTTTTTACTCAAGTGAGACTTGGATACTCACGAAATCACAAGAAAAAGTATTAAATGTCTTTCATACTACGTGCCTCAGAAAGAACCTTGATATATACTGTTCAGATAAATTTTCAGATGTTCAACATCTTCAAGGCCTACTTCCTTCCAAATTAAAAAACGACATTGGGTTGAAATTGGACACATACTTAGAATGCCATCAAATAATAACGCAAGAAATGCGCTGACATGGGCACCAGATGGAAAGAGTATAATGTCATTCGCCACACTCTTTCCATCTGGTTGGTGCCTTATGACTATAGGTGGGAGGAGTTTATTTGGATGGCCGAGTTCGAGAAGTATCCGAGAGGCAGCGTTAGACTGAATTAAATGGAGTGCAGCTGCTGTGGTTTCACGCATCAGCTTTTGTGACGAGAATTAATAATGATGGTTAAATTGTTGATAAATTGATATTGTGGGCCGCAGTCCAAGTCGTATACTTACAGCCGTCAACCTTCCATAGAATACAATGCGGAATACTTTAGTATAATTACTATAAGAATAAGATCTACTTCCTGAAGTGATCAACAAAGAGTGATGGTCAACCTTAGAAGTTTCTACTATCTTTCATTAGATATGTTTCTTCAATGCAGAGTCGGTTCTTATAAAAGATAAATAAAATATGCACCACTTTAATTCAATATTTTCAATTTTTGTCTTAAAATTTAAAATAATACGCAACTTATGAGTGCTTCAGGTGGTTAACTCAGATACCTAGGTAATTATTGATAAATTAAGTACCACGGCTACTTATGAAATCAAAAGAAATTATTAAGGTCTTATGCTTTCATAAATTATATATTAAATTACATTTAAGCAACTATTATTGTACCTTTTAGTACTTTTTTTTAAAAAAAAGCTCAATTAAAATTTTTTACCTATATTTATTTCATTCTTTTTAGTTCGGAAATGAAAGTATAAAAAATCATTTACGTGAGCTATACTTGTGTGCAAAATTTTAGTTCAATTAGACGATGTTATGTGCAATCCTTCCCCCAAGTCCAAAGCTGCTTGATCATACCACAGTATTACATTGTCGTCGGAGTTATATGTGTATGCAAGATTTCAGCTCGATTGAATGATAGGAAGAGGGTTAAAAATTTGAGCTCAAAAACTGAATCGGAAAGAAATGAATACATATATAAATTTTACAAGTTAAAAAATTTCATTCATGTATGTATATATATATATATATATATATATATATATATATATATAGTTATATGAATGAATAAGAGCTGTACACACTTAAAATTTAATAGAAGATTCTTTCCTATACTTTAGGAATATAAAATTAAGTCTTACATTTTTTTTTATAATATATTTTAAACATCTTAATAGGAAAAAAAATTAAAATATAAATTAGAAATTTTGAGCTCCGTGATTGTTCAAATGTGAATAGACTCCCGCGGCAGATAATCTCCTCGCCCACTCACTTTTTCGGTGGTAAGATATCTTCTGACACTTTCGAGGAATAGTTTTTCTACCTCGGGGTTGGGAGAGGAAATCGACTGACCTTGAGCTAGAGAGATTGTCGGTTGACCCAACCTTTGATCTGTCGTTCTATAGAAAATTCAGCAAGTTAGTTTTTGCAAGGTTCTTAACAACTAAGTCAAAAGTGATTTGCCTTCGAGTTGGTTATTAAAGCACCAAGGCACAGTTTCAATTCTTCACTTTATTTTTAAAAATATAAGTATTTGAATTCTTCCATACATCTTACATTTATTGAAACGAAAATGTTGTAGATTGCATAAAATGAAACATGTTTGTATATCTAAACATTTAAAAAATTTATGAATTTGCGTTTGATTTTTTTTTTTGCATCATCCTTTTTAAATTCCTTTTTTTTTTCATTTTATTAAATTAATAGTTGTACTCTGCCACGCTTTGCTGTGGCTCTGTCTGGTTAAATGAAAAGAAAAGAGCTTGTCCATCCAGCCAGTTGGGAATCTTATGATGGGTATAAATTTTTAATGGATAGTCAGGTTTAATTACAGAGATTTAATCTTAATAATAACTTCAACGCAAAAATACATGAATAGGTTCATGCAGTTCATAAAATAGTAAGAAACATAGAAATGATAATCAGCCCAAAACTGATAAAAAAAAATTACATTAATTTAAATAAAAAATATTGTGTTAAACAGTTAAAATATACACAAATTGGAAATGGCTCTACCCTGGAATCCTTGAGGGCAAAAGGTTAGTTTTATAATACTTCAAGGTACACAACATTCTTTGTTTCTCCATTTTCAGTGTAGATATATAGAGATTGTCTGGTTTACCTACTCTGGAACATGAAACATATAATTGTCCATGAGAGAAGCAATCTGCCTCTAAATCTAAGCCGCACAGTTCTAAAGATTACCCCTGAGCTTTATTGATAGTGACTGCAAATGCCAATCAAATTGGGAATTGCAATCTCTTAAACTGAAATGGCATATCTGTTGGCATCATACAAATGAGAGGAATGAGGACATCTTCACCATTGAAAGGTCCTGTCAAAACTGCTGCCTCTATGACATTGCTCATTATTTTTTTTTACTGCAAGCCGCGTACCATTACACAGCTTTGGCTGGTTGACATTTCGAAACATGATTATTGGCGTACCAACTTTCAACTGCAGTATGTGGGGTGGCATTCCTGGCAGATCAAGTGAATTCAAAAATTCTGTAGGGTAATTCACTGCTTCATCTACTTCAACAACAGTGTCAACAGACTTATAGGTGACTGTCTCC
Organism: Nephila pilipes; assembly: GCA_019974015.1. Classification (NCBI taxonomy): domain Eukaryota; kingdom Metazoa; phylum Arthropoda; class Arachnida; order Araneae; family Nephilidae; genus Nephila; species Nephila pilipes. Next base: position 829,709 of record BMAW01080480.1, read on the forward strand.
TCTTGAATACGAGATTGAATGATGTTGTTAAGCTGGTAGACGTCTTTGTTCTTGGCAGCAAGAATAGCATGTTCACTCAGACAATTGGGATTCTTGAAATTGGTCTGAATATCAGGAAATACTCTTTCAACCAATTCTCCTTTGGATGTCACCAAATTGCAGACGTTACGAGGCAATGAAATTTTCCCTGAGGTCAAATCTACTGGCACCTTTCCGTTTCCAATATCCAACAATTGATTAGAGAAAATTTCAGCTGATCCATCATTTTGCAACTGGACACGCATATTTGTAGTTAATTTCAAGGTCTTCACATGTCGCCGCAAAGCAGAGTGTTTCAAAGAAGCATTTATTTCATCTGCTGGTGCTGATCGAGGAATTACAGGTAATGTTTGCATGAAATCTCCTGCAAGCAATATTAATGCTTTCCCAAACGGTCTAGTGTTTCCACGCTAATCTTGTAATGATCGATCAAGAGTTTGTGTGCCATTGTGAATTCATCCCTAACAATAAGTTTGCATTTCTGCAATATTTTTCCCATGCCTGATTCTCTGGAAATATTGCATGTGGAAGTTTCAATGATTTGAATGTTCAATGGCAGTTTCAAAGCAGAATGAGCAATTCTTCTACCTGGTAACAATATTACAGCCATACTTGATGACACAAGAGCTAAGGCTATGTCATTTTGGAATCGTACTGCTGCCAGAATCAATTTGATTAGGAATGTTTTACCAGTTCCTCTAGGCGCACATCTAAGAAGAAGATCTTTCCATTCCCACTATTGATAGTTTGTATGATTTGATCATAAATGCCTTTTTGCTCAAGCGTTAACTTAGGAATATTTGCTGAAACATAGGACAAAATATCCTTTATGTTATAGCTTTGCTCGTGATACAGTTCTACATCAAATGAAGCAGCAGCAGATCAAGTTGGTGATGGCATTCCCAAATGATTGAGAACTTTATTTGCAATTCCTAAACACAAATCTTCTTTCATTATCAATACTTCATTATAGTGTTCTGCTGTTAAATCAGTGCCCGTATTAGAATTTTCCCTGCACATTCGATGATAAATATCTTCCACTATGTGTGATTTCTATTTCTCCCATAAGTTTGTAGGAGATGAAGGAGAACAGGCAGTCAATACGATTGCAAACAATGCACGAATTTGCTTTGGATGCGACATGTTGCATGTTACATACATCCCAGTGTAAATCATTTTCCAATAAATTTAGAGCATGACATGCACTGCGGAAAGTGGAATGTGTAACCTCATTGACAGTCCTCAGTTGTTGGAAAGACTCTGGACCAGGCGCATTTACCAATAGCATATGTAGAAAGAAACATTCACCCTTATTCGGATGTACAGTGTATAGTCTGCCAATAGTCGTTTCTTTAAATATGCCAGGTTGTCCTATGACCAGTTCATCTCGTTTGCGTCGCTCAAATACTTTTCTATTCGCATTCCATGTGTAATAAGTAGGCACTTCTTAATATAGCAGTGTTTTCGCAAATGTGTCATTCTGACATAACGTGAAGAAAGCAGTTAATGTTGTAGTTGGTGGGTTTAGGGCTATTTGTTGTACATTTGTAGCTGTGAAATAAACACGTTGTCCATTTTCTAGATGTACTAGTAAGTGAACAACGACAGGACTTCGTTCGTGTATAGGAAATGAAAGAATTCGCCATACAGCTTCATTGCTGCTTATATATCTTCCAGCCTGATCATTGATATGCATAACTACATTCCTATCACTTGTTTCTGGTTGCATACAAAAACTGCTATGTCGCTGCCTTTATTAACATACTTACAAATATATTTAATGGATTTAAAGAAATTACAGTACTCCACATTTATGTGCACCCTATATGTTTTTGATAGCAAAGGTTTATAAGGAACAACCCACAGGTTATCGACTTTAATGCCACTGTTTCTCATTTTTATGGCTACTGATTTACCACCTTCATCTGCTGATCTTCTGTATAAAGGATATCCATCGGTTCCTGTGACCGTATTGGATATTAATGCTCTAGGATATCTCTTCGATCATTTTCCAGCTATCATACCGGGTGAATTTAGATTAAGTGTACTGCAAGGTCATTAAGGTTTAGTTTACTTCATGCAAATCCTTATCGACAGCATCGGGTATTTCAGCACATATTTCATAATCAATTCCCTTTGAAGTTATTTTGTTACAAAGCCAGATTAATATATGTGCATGTGGCAATCCTCTTTTTTGCCATTCCACTGAGTACATCCAGCAACGCACAGACCCAAACACTTGATGTTTTACCATGAAATCCATCAATGATTTCAGCTTCTGCCTGAAAATACGTGCTGTGATGTCTTGCCTATCTACTGGCGATTGCCCAGGAAGTAAAAGTTGTTAGATATCATTCCAAGCTGGATTGCATGTGAATGTGATGAATAAGTCTGGACACCCATAGAGACGAACATATGCAATTGCACACATAATCAACACTATCATAAAAGATACAACTCAATAGCAATGCAATGTATAATCACAAAATAATTAAGGTGACTGTCTACATTCAAAATGTAACAGAAAACTGGAAGTATCATTGATGACGCTAGTAAAATAACACTACCAAAATACAATACTAACGTTAATTGCAGTAAGAAGAACTGAACTACCCTTATCAGTGCGAAGTTTTGATTTGTAAAAATACTAATAATATTAGTAAAGAAATAAATAAATTCTACGTAAAATTACTGAAAAAGTAAGTTGTAATTTGTAAGCAAAATCATAAACATTCCGCGATAATACTATCCAAATGTTGCCAAAATTACAAAACAAAATTTTAGTGATTAAAAAAATAATCATTAAAAAATGATTTATTCGAAAAATAATCCTAATTAAGTATCAAAGAACAAAAAAATAGATAAATATTCAAATCCATAATCATAATTATAGTAAAAATATGTAATAATCCCGGAAAAACTGTGTGTAAAGTATAAATTTTCGCATTCAGAGAGAAACTTGACATCAAATGACATCATAACACCGAATAATCACTTAAGAATTAAATTTCAAAAAATTTAGAGTGAATTACGAAATAATAAATACATAAAAACCCGTCCGGATTAAAATGCACCGTTATGTCAAACTTTCAGATCAAATGCTCCAGTAGTTTCGGAGATTTACGGTTTTGAACAAACACACATTACACTTTTATTTATATAGATGTGTCTCGTTTATGGAAAGTATTTCTAGCGTACGAGTATTGAATCACTGATAATACATTGCATAATAACATATTCATTTTTAGAAAACTGGTAATAATTTCTGTTTCTAATTTCTTTCAACTTATTTTTTGTATAACATAACGATGAAATTATTCATCCATCCTCAATATTTTATCTAAATCAATTCTGTATTGTTCTTTGCATGTGAAATTATATTTCATGTAAAATAGATAGACATTATATACTCAGAATTAAGTAATTTATTAATCAAAAAAGTTTCCAGAAAATTATACAAAATAATACACGTAAATATGTATTCCATTTAATATCCTGTTTGCAATGAAAAAGAATAACAAAATTGCAGAATCAAACAAAAAGAATTTAGTTTCAGTAAGAGAAAACATTTTATTCTCGTCTATTCTAAAACGAAAAAAGAGCTGAATTTGAAAGTCCTTTTCATTTCAAACCATATTTTGAAAAATAAATTTATTACTTTCTTGAGAAAAATCTAAGCTGGCATTGAACTCTATAGGTAATAAATAAGTGATTTTAAGGCACTGCACCATTTTGATATCAATCAGAATAAACAATTTTAATTCCCTTGGAAGACAGTGTTTCTTTCCTAGTGATGGTGGCCATGATGATGCCCGTGATGATGTCCATGATGGTGACCATGATGATGATGATGTCCATGATGGTGACCGTGGTGATGATGATGTCCATGATGATGATGGTGACCATGGTGGTGGCCATGGTGATGGTGATGGCCATGATGATGGCCGTGGTGATGATGATGCCGTGCTTCTACATCAGAGAGAGATTCTCCATGGCTCAAAGTGCAAAGAGCAATGAGGCAAACAGCAACAAAAATCAGAATGCTGACTCTCTGAAACATGAAAAAAATTTAATGAGTTTCGGAATCATTCAAAATTTTCATCTTAACTTTTACAACTAACAAATTTCATTAAATTTTTTAATTGTACTAGCAAAATAGTTGATATATAAATTAAATGTTGTATGATTAACAAAGAATCATATGTACAGTTTTTAATGAATTTAAATAAAGCAAAACATAATAAATTTGCAATTTTAAATGCTTTTAATAAGAAGAAGATAAATTTTTGTATAGTGCCATCTATAACACTATTTTGTTTATTACGCAAATCAATGTTTTCAATGTCATTTAAATTAAATCATTTGTGCATTATCTCAAAACAATTTTACTAAATTACTTCTCTTAAATTCATGTTTAATTAAGTATTACTAATGATATTGTAGGTAATACACTATTATCAACAGAAAATTAAAATCTTGTAGAAAAAGGTATATGGAATATTTGAATTTGTAGGGATAATTGCACAAAATATTAGAAATCAGCGTGATGCCGAAGATATCATTCATAAAAACTAAAATATTATTTGCAATTTCATTTAGTAATAAAACGTTACTTTTAAATCATTTATTTCTTCCTCTTTACAAATCTAGATTTTCTGTTGGTTATATCATGAATCACAAACCTTAATGGCTTCAATATCCAAAAACTCAAGCAGAAATTAAGAAACCATGGAAACAATCATTTAAATATGATGTTCACTAAAACTAAATTTTTTATTCAAATGAATTATCTTAATGAATTGAAATTGAAAATTATTTGTGTAATAATAAGTTTAAATAATTAATTTAAGTATAAAAATCAAGCTATTGTCTAAAATTGTAATTTGCTTAACCCTTTTGCGAAGGGGGTGTCTTATAGGAATCGCCATTTAAGTTGACACTTTGGCCAGGGATGTCGCATCTGACTTTTGAATAGGCCATTTAACTAAAATTAATTCACGTGAATTATGTTTGTTTATTCGATTTACTGATAGTTAATGTATTAAACTTGTTTTTATTTATTTATTTATTATTTATTAATTAATTTAATGTTAATTTATTCATGTATTATTTATTTATTATTTATTAATTTACTTGTTTATTATTTATTTATTTATTTATTTATTTGTTTATTATTTATTTATTTATTCATTTACTTATTTATTATTTATTAATTTACTTAAAGTTTATTTATTCATTTATTATTAATTAATTTATTTATTATTAATTAATTTATTTATTATTAATTTATTTATTTATTATTAATTTATTTTAATGTTAATTTATTTATTTATTCATTATTTATTATTTTTTATTTATTTATTTATTACTATAATTTATTCATTTATTACTATAATTTATTCATTTATTTAAAATTTCTGGAATATATTATTAGTTTATTTAGTATTTGTTTATTCAATTTATATATTATTAAATTTTATTTATCAATATTTTATTTGTTCAATTTATACATTATTAATTTTTGTAATTAATATTTCATTTATTATTAATATTTCATTTTTCATTTTTATTTCATGTAAGTCAAATATTTATGCGAAATTTAAATAACATTAATTTTTGCGATTATTTTTTCAAAGATAAGCATTGCAGGACGAATTATCCGTCTCTTCAAGACAATTCATTCTGCTAGCGTTTTCTATCCAAAGTGAACTGTTCGGTGACTGAGGTACTCAACACGAAAGGGTTAAAACAGAAATCGAAAATTACTTTACCATTTTGAAAAGAAGAGTGGTTCTTCAAGGTAAACCAAGACAACTACAATGCTGATTGAAAGAAAACTTTGATGTCAACTACTGAGTCGCCAACGTATTTATACTGCGATTCAAGCTCCAATTTTCGATACATGTCAGTTCAAATAAAGGGCGTACATGGAATTGGTTGGTTCAGTGATTTTAATTATCAAGTTCATGTCAATTCTCCTGATTAAATCGATGGAAGAAAACAATTCTTATACATCTTCCGATAAAAAATAAAGAACAAAAAAGTTTTAAACCCTATTTACTTAAGTAAATAGGGTATTTTTATTCTCTCTTTAGAAATATATTACAATGCTTATACATTTAGTTAATAAAAAAAAAAAGAAGTTAATTAGTTTTTTTATTTCTTTAAAAAAAATACAATGCTCTGCTTCCTTTGATGCATATTTTGGTGACATTTTGTTTTTGAATATGGGTTACCGTTTCACACACATTTGCTCGAAAATAGTTTTTGTCAGTGATATCGCCATAGACTAAAAATAATTTTTCAACATGGTAATTATTCTCATTATATTTTCTTTACTTTTTCTGATTAAAAACTTTTCCGAGCATTTTAGCATTTTATAATAAACGGAAATCTTATCTTGCTCTAAATTTACCAAGTCGTAAAAATCTTTTTTTTATTTCATTTTCTATACATCAAAGTCTTCAACAACCTAGCATAAATATTATAAAATAGAATTTTTCCTGATCTGTTTAAATATGAGTGATACATTTCAAGTTCACATTTTTTTCATTAAAATATAAGAAAATTTATTCATGATGCGGAAAATTCTATTGGGAACTCCATTACATGAAAATTGACGAATTTTGAAGGAGATATTCATTCGAGACAAAAATTAGTAAAACAGTTACATAAAGCGAATAATAAGGATTTGTATTAATGCTTCAAAAAATTAATTAATTAATTTCATTGTAAGAGTGATTTTTTGATTGATTTATTGTTTACTAACATTACACTCAGAAGTAACATGAGGACTATTGGTTACAGACCTCGTAATTCTGAACTTCCTTCAAATGATGAGGAAGGCAATTGAACTGGCGTGTTCCTGTCCTAACTTCCACTCTACGCCAACAGGAGAACTTAGGTCCTACACCCGCTTTAAAATGCTGCATCCCTACTACACAGCGGGTCCTTGGGGTATTAGGACTGGAGCTCACGATTCGATGGCTACAAGTTCGCGGCTATAAACCACTAAGCAACACGATCACTCATTTTAAGAGTGGCACACACAGAGTGAGAAAGATAACGAAGATTAATAGAGTAACGCAATAGTTATCTATGGAAATTATTGTATTTTTACATAAGGAATATTAGAAGTAATTACTTTAAAAACAGAAAAACTGTCAATAAAAGCTGAAAATGGAAATAATAATTCCTTTTGCAACTTCTTTGTTTACCTTTTTTTGCCGTTCCAAAAAGAGCAAAAGATAGAAATTCATACATAAGCATCACTAAAATTAAAATGTTCATTTTACAATCATAATGTGTGCAAATATTTCTTAATTACTTTCTAAGGTTCAAACTCATCGCATCCGGATACAATTACCAATTGAGAAAAAAAATTCTTTGATTGACCTAGAAGCAAACTGTTATACGGTATGGTGTTCGTTCTTTAGATCAATGAATAGTTTCTTACTCGTTTACTACAGAAATTATCTCAAAAACTCTTAATTCCTGCATTATAAGATAAAAGAATTCAATTGCTCATCACACCCAAATATATTTTATGTCCAAGACACCAGTCGATACAAATGGTCAAGGAAGTGTTTAGTTATCTCATACATAAGTCAGTGAAAGAATTCATTGAACGGATATTATCTTGTTAATAAATAAATATAGACTAAAAGATATAAAAATATATTTAATGAAAAATAATTTATAAATTATAAAATCTGGACGTTCTTAACTCCGATACTTAGATAATTATGGATAAATTAATTACAATGGGTGCTTATATATCAGATCAAAATAAGAGTTGACTAAAGCTATGAATAATTGTACATTTAGCAATTTTGTTTTTATGCCTTTTAGTTCATCTTTAAATAAAAAAAAAGCTTGATTGAAAGATTTTTTACTTATATTTATTTCATTCTTTATAGTTTGGAAGTTTGTTTAAAAATCAACTAAGTGAGTTATACATGCGTCTGAATTTTCAACTAAATTAGACGTTAAGTGCCACTCCAAGTCCTTCAGTGCTTGAGAATACCACAGTATTGTACTGTCACCGAAGTTATATGTGTATGCAAAATGGTAGCTCATCGAATGATTGGAAATTGATTCAAATTCGAGTACAATTCGAGTTATGGTAAATGAATGGTGATGCAACGTTTTTGTAAAATTTTCGTCAATGTACCACAAATTCATACCGAAGCGGTTTCGAACATCAAAACTAAAGGCAACAATTGTAACTTGTTATCGGTGTCTTTGTGGTATGCGACCGAAGTAGTGGAGTCCCAGTTTCGTCCTGGATGTCTTGAGATATATATCTTTGCTAGTGCAGACTGAGTTTAAAATGGACACCTCTTGAAAGGTATTTCGAATTCATCAATGTAATTTCAACCCCAAAATACTTTTTATCACTGCAACCGCGTCTGGCGACATTCTCTAAAGCCAAATTAGTAGCATAATAAAAATCACAAACTCAGATATTACTACTTTAGTTATTTTTAAAAATTTCGATACTCATTGTTCTGCATAGTTCTGCATAGATAATATTTGGTAAAGAAAAAACAAGATCTGCTAAAATTGCTCTGCCAAAAGTACTTGACTTTATTTTCTTTAGTATGCCTTCACTTAATGATTATCGTATGAAAATATATAGTTTTGGTTATAATGATAGTTATATAACTTTGTTTTATTAGTTAATTACTATGAAAAGTTATTTCTCCCTGCCCAAAACTTTTTTTTTATTTCTTAGCCAAATTTCAAAACTCTTGCTATGTCTGAAAATTACACTCGTTCTCTACGAATTCTTTTCTTCCCAGGTGTCATTGGTGAGCCGAGAGCTAAAAAAGATGTTGACTCAACTTGAAGGTGAGGTTGAAGCAGCGAACGTTATTGATCCTTTTTCCTTGCGCTTTTCACCTTTCCCCAAAGATGAAAGAGCACCTTAGGAGGGACGTCATTTCCGTTTTGATGATAAGATGAAAGCTGTCATTAAAGCCTAGAGCCAACAGCAACCATAATTCTTATTCAGGAGGGGAGAGGTGTTTAATTAACCTTGAATTGAGAGAATGATTTTAACCTTCGATATGTCTGTCCGGAGAAAACTTGTCGGGTCGCTTTTTGTAGTGCTTTTATCAACTAGACCAAAAGGCATTCTTCATCAGGCTAGTTATTAAGGTGTTTTTACTTCTGGAGTTGTTGAAAAGAGCCATCGCACTTCCCCGACGGGTTCGTCAATTTAAGCATTGGTGCAAGTGCATAGAAAAGGATGACTATGTGGAAAAAGGAATAGTCTATTGCATAGAGGATCATATGCAGCTTTGAAGTACAACAAAAATTGAGTAAATCGGGTAACAAATTTTAAAAATTCTGGACGATGAGGCATTCACTTTTCAATCCCACTTCGTGAAATTCGTACTCCCAATAATGTGTGTAAAAGTAAAGAGCCTGATGAACTATTTTTAAAGCAAGAAGTTAATTCATACGAATGAATCGATATAAATATCTAAAGAACGGAAAAAGAACTGAGAAGCTATTGACTTTTCAATCATCCACATGATATAGAAATTGATAACCTACATGAAAAAGATTAGGGTGATATTTTCAAGCGCAGTATAGAAAATATTACACTTATTCTTTCTTTGTCAATGTGTTTTTTCATCACAAAATTGAAATAGGGGAACAAATTCGTAGTGCACAGAAAGTATAACTAACACATCAGTTTCTTAAAGAAATCAATATGTTAGGGAAGAGAAAACACTTATACTCATAAATAAGATTCCAGGAATAAAACGTATAGAACATGTCAGAAATTTAAGCTTAATGTCGTCCAGTGTCAATTATGTCATCGGTTACCAATCTCCGCTCTATCCCGTCGAATGAGCATTGTCCCAGTTCCGGCGGAAAACCTCTTCAAAATTCAATGAAAGCTATGGCATTTAAATAGAGTTTCACTCAATAAAGTGCAAAATTTTGATCGTTTGCATGTTAGTTATCTCTCGAAAGATATTTTTTTACGAAATTTCGTTATAATGGAATTATTCAGCATCACGATTTGTATTAAAATGTATATGAATATAAAATTAATACTCCTAGCAATGTTTCATTATTTTGTTTTTGGGATAATATGACTATTCTAATATCGATATAACATTCTAAGCCGAGCAATGGGGATATGGGCTTTAGTATTTCGAAGGTCATATTGTGAGTTCATTATCATTAAACTACACTTCATATTTAATTAAACGCATTATAGTAAGAAATAATCATATGTTTAAAATCAATGGATTTTGAAGAATTATACTGTAGAAGGCTCATTTTAATTGAAAGCAACTGTTTCCTAGGAATTGTCTTTTAAAATTTCGTTGCTTTTCTTCTTTAAACCAAATTTCCTGATTGCTAGTTCTACGCCCAATCAAGCGATGAAGAAAGTAGTTACTTTTATGAAGTAGAAATGACTCTGTCATATTAAAAAGTGGTCATCAATTTTACAGGAGAAGCAAAAATTACTTATGTCTTTGAAGCCGGACGAACAAAATAGCATCGAGTAAAAATTCCTTCTAAGAGCATCGCTGCTTAGTCTTTTTAATTTAGAATTATACTTAATTTTTAAAAGAGAATCACTACTTTTGCCAAGAAACTATAATTACTCGTGATGAATCAGAGCACAATTTCTTCCACCTATTTAGGTGAATATATTAGGAATGTAGCAAAGTGTTATCTACAGCGCAATAACTATTCTACTTCCCTGAATGTTGTACCTGAAATCAAATACCCCTACTCTGCTTCCAGAGAACAAGATGGGTACGTTTCTGTAAAACTTATTAATTTGTTGAATTATTCTGTGTCTGTGGTAGAAAAAAAAACGAATTTTTATTGAAAATTTGTATCATTTTGAATCAATGATGACTTATCTATTTTAAACCTTTACATTCAGTAAGTCTTTATGAAAATCGGGTGGCATTAAAACTGAACTAGAAATGTCTGACAAACCGGTATTTTTATGAAAAGTGATGATGAGGAATTTTGCTGTTATATAAAAGATAAAACAGTTCGCTTCAAGGGTGATAATGCTATAAGTGTGAGGAATTATATAACATGAAATGTCACAATGAGTAACATAGGCACTAATAACAGTATTCCTCTTATA
>BMAW01080480.1:855881-921925 GCA_019974015.1 Nephila pilipes
TGACTTAATTATGAAATCATAGCTTAACAAATCACTCTTTCTGAATTTAACTATTATCACTAACAGAAACTTTGTAGCTTAATACTAAAACAAGAATTATATTCAGTCTACGAAACTAATTAATTTGCTTCAATTCGCATTATAAATCTCAATGGAATAATAGATTAGCAAGTCGTCATCCTCTATCTTCCTCCATTTTCCTTTCAATCTACTTCATTTAAATTTCTTTATCTTCAATTTACTTTACTTCTATCATCATCTTATCTACATAATCACATTTCATTTTGTTTGGGAAGAAATTGCAATTTTGCACATTTTAAATGATGGTAAAGTCTCCGAGGTTAGTGAAGAGAAATTCGAAAATAGTTCAACATCACAATTTTGATATTTACATTGTTACATTTAGTAACCAGTTGCAAAGCACATACTTTATACACTGCTCTAAGAAACTGGAAACATGAAAATACATTTAAACCATTAAAATTAAGAATTGTCAAAATGTTATTTCAATAATTCATAACTTTGTCACTCTCTGATTTTGACATTTACAATGTTATCTTTAGTAACAAAACAATAACAGTTTTAATATGGAAAAATGTTACAAGTGCCAGTTACAAGCTTTTAATATTTTCATTGTACAAACATTCAAATTGAGATAAAAATCAGTTAAAAAATAAAGTTATTGAACAATTTATCTTCTTCGAGCCTGACAATTTCTCTTAATTAAATCATTATACAAACATTTACACCGAATTCAGAAAATCAGTTATAAAGTCAAGATTAATATTTATAAAATTGTTTTCCATATCAATTTGTATTAAATAGCGAAAAATTATTTGTTCAATGTGATATTCCGATAATCAATATTAACTTAAAATTTTGCCTTAATTAAAACGTTTAAATAGGTTATTTGTTTGAAATAAGAGAAATTGAGAATAGTTTTACCATTTTGAAGCTATAAAAGGGGTTCTTCAAGACAACTGTAATACTGATAGAAATAAAACTTTGATGTCTAATTTGGAGTGGCAGCGTATTTATACTGCAGGCCAAGTTCCAATTTTTGATATATGCCAGTTCCAAATAAAGGGTGTTCATGGCATTGACTGGTTCAGTGATTTTAATTATCAAGTTCATGTAATACCTTGTGATTAAGTCATTGTAAGTAAACAATCAGTGGGCATCTTCCGACTAAAAAAAAAGAGGGAGAAAAAACTTTTATTTTTGTTTGCTCGAACAGGTGTTTCCCCCTTCATTTTCTCCCTCTAGAAGTGAAATGCATTTCGTCGATATTACGGTAGTTGGAAAAAAAATTAATGAGTATTTTTTCGCCTTTTTTTCGAAATGTATAACGCTCTGCTTCCTTTACAGTATATTTTGGCGACATTTTATTCCTGAATGTGGGTTACCATTTTACTGACATTTGCCCTAAAAGACATCGCTGGAGATATCACGATGAATGTTTAAATACTTTTTTTTAACATGGTAATTATTCTAATTATTTGTACTTCATTTTTCTAAACATGTAATTTTTCAAACATTACAACAGTTATAAAATTCATGCTTATGTGATTTTATGGAAATCTTTAAAAATGGAAGTCTTTTTTTTTTCCACCTCGCCAAAAACATGCAACAAATAGCAAAATAAATTTGTTTGCATAGATTTACTCATCCAAGATATTACAATAATTAAAAGTTTTATTCTCAATGATTTTTAGAAAAATTTAAAACCAACACTTATTTGATAAATATAGACGTCAAATATTTTTGGATTCCCTGGTAAATAATATTACACAATCTGAATGTCCATGCATTCGATAATTAGTGATGGATCCAATTTCACCGACTTTATGTAAATTATATTAGAATTTCGATGAGCATTAGAGTCCAACGTATATAGTCATCAATTCGCCTACCGGTTTCAATAAAATCAAATCTGGAACTCGCATTTTATCTATCAATATTTTTGGGGAAAAAATTGCATTTTAAGTCCATTAAATGTAATTCATGTTATTAATTCTTTGATGGGTCATTGAAAAGTATTTAATGTATTTAATTTTGCCCTCAATAACTCAAAATGATATAATTAATCAGTTGATAGTTAATGAACTCAAAAATTATGCAAATAATCTCATAAATTTATTTATAACATAAATAAATTTATTAGACAGTTATTTATAACAGTTTATAAAATATTTCGTTACTTATAACATAAACATAGTCAGTAATATGTAAATAAACATAATACTAAAATAAAATAAATTAATTTAAATATATTTTAGCAATGAAAAAGATATACCTTAAACAAACAAACTATAACTATCATAATCAATATGTATTATAATGTCAATTTTTGAACCTAACACTATATATACTTTATTTTATACCACGTATTTTTGTTGACACACTTTTCTCAAAACATTGAAACATTAATGCATGTTAAAAAATTTTTAATTGACTTTACTTATTTCATTTTGCCATGGGCTAACGTTTTATTTCCTGTTAAGTTCTCGAAAAAGTAGAATTATTCAAAATGAATATTAATACTTCCCAGGCCTAGGATCCACAGAAGCAATTACTATCAAGAAAATAAAATACTTTCTTCATATTCCTAATGCATTGTTGTGTTCACAAGTAAAACATTCTAACAAAACATTGCCAATGTTAACAACAAAAAGAATAAAAACAGGTGATTCTACAATAAAAATCAATTATTATATTAAATATTAAGAAATAAAAGCAAACGCTAAACCATTAAAGTAGACGTTAATTTTCTGTTCGGATATTGAAATAAAAGCAGAGCATAAAATATTAAATTAAATATATCCTAGCAATGTAAATATACCTCGAGAAAACTAAAAGTAAACATTATTACCATAATGTAATATAATATCAGTCTCTTTTGAACCTAACACCCTCTATCCTATATTTTATGCTTACGTATTTTTGTTGACACCATTTTCTCAAAATAACAGCATGCTATCTCATATTAATATTCTAAATAAGTATCAATAACTGGACATATTGAAACCCGTAAGACATGTGTAAAATCCAAAGTTCATTAAAACCTCTGTAAATTGACAATTTGACTACCCAAGGAACTGACATAAATCGGTCAACATGGGCGATATGATCTATGATACCGATTTATACATGCGGTATTTTTATGCATCTTTAGAGAATATAGGAAATTCATTCATAATCAAAGGACAGTGAAATTGTACATGCTGTGTAAAATGTATACATTTGCCTCCTCCTCGAGGCATAATTATTTTTTTAAGAAAAAGAAAATGACTTCGGATTTTATTTTAACAGATGTACGAAGTGAAAGTTTTCTTAAAAATATTCTGGCTATATCGTTCAACCTATCCGAAAATTTTCTTACAATGCATGACTTTAACAACATTTTGAGACTAAATATATTTTTATAAAATTCCAGTTTTTTTAATATGGCTTTTTTTCCTATTTTTATAAATCTTGAGTATTATTCAAATAACTAACTCTATTGTGGTTAAAAAAGGCCAGTATTTCATATTTATTGTTAAGATCTTAGACATGATCCGAAATGTTGTTGTAACAAAACTTGAAAAATAACATATTTAAAAAAATAAAAGAATAATATAATTTAAAAGAAAAATCCTCATCCTTGATAATGTGACGGCTCCCTCTCATTTAAAGCTCCCGTCTACCGATCATTTTGATTTTGTGAACGTAATGTTAATCCTATGGAATTTCCATTTTCTTCTTCAAATATAGTCTATTTTATCTATTTGAATCCTAATAAGTGTGTCCTTAAGAGCAAAAGATAATGAAAGTTCCTGTGGAATTACATTTTCTTTTTCATATTCTTAAAAATATTTTTTGCCCCTATTTTAATCATTCGTTTATGGGGTTTCCGTTCTTTAAAAAAAATCTAAAATATTTTCATATCACAGACATGATAAAATGTAGTTTCCCTGTGATAACTTTTTATTGAAGGAAACTGATTCTTCCAACTTTTAAATGAAAATAACATTCGATGTTTAACAGAATAGTCAAAAATACCATCAAGAATTTTAAAAAATTGTGGAGAATAAATTTGTTAAGTATTTTGTAAAAGGAAAAAAAAAACTGAATTAATCAAAGGAAATAAAAAGCTTTGTTTCCCATCCGGTGATTTTTACTTTTCCTCGCATTGCCTTTTTAAAATGCTTTGATTGATGTACAAAATATGGACAAAGTCAGCTTTAAATGAAAAAACTTAAAACTATAGGTTTATTAAAATCATACACCCAGATTATGATAGCATTTAGAAATTCTTAAACATCATTTTTGTTCATTTGAAATAGTACATTTAATATTTATTTGTGAATTACTTTTTATTTACTTGTTCCTTTTTTTTGTTTAAAAATATTTTGTTTATATCTCTCTATGTGATTCCAGATAAAATTAAAATACTATCTTTTTAACTGTTAACGTAGATTGACAGCATTTTTCTCGTTAAAAAAAATTTATAATTAGCCTGTTGAAATAAATTTTAAAATCCATTATTTTAAAGATTATTTTCATTCTTTGTGGTTTAGCAGTCAAAATTTCCTTGTAACTACTTACTTTCGAATTAACTAGAAACTTGCGCCCTAGAGATGAGATTGTGTTGGCTTATTAACATCTCACTTAGAAGCAACACGAGGGCTATTTGTGACGGATGTCTTAATTTTGAATTTCGGTAATGACGAGGACGACACCTGAGTTGGCCCTTCGTTTTGCAAACTTTCGCTCCACGCCAACGGGAGGAGTTGGGACCTAGACCAGACTTAACGTGCATCAGCCTTCCTACACAGTGAATCTTTAGTGGCATCAGGGCTCGAACCCACGACTTGACGAAAACCGCCGGACGAAATCCGTGACCATGACTGCTTGGTTACCTCGCCACTTGCCCTTTGAGCTTTTGAGCCCCTTGCCTTTTGATATTTTCGCTTTATGTTTGTTTTTATTTGAATTGCTTATCTAGAATCTTTCAAAGCGTTTTAGCAATGGAACTTTAGAGTTGAACTTCTAACTGTGATTTTATCTTCTCGTTGAGATTTTCCACAATCAGTAGGTTTCACTCTTTCTCTAGTTTTTGGTTCCATTCCATTCTGATTTTATTCTGAAAAGAAGGGAAATCTCTATCGATTTCTCTTGCTATGGAGTAGTACAAATTGTCTTTTGCTTTTAATCCAATACAACTTACAACTATTATTTTAAAAAGATAAGAGTTAGAACGTAGTTATTTTTTTCAATTAAGTCCTGTGTTAACATGATTTGAAAAAGACTTATTCAATGAAAGTTCTGTAGAAGTCTAATTTTCTGATTCATTCTGAATTTTCTGGCTATGAATAAGCAATTTTAACTTCTCAGGAAGTAAGAAAAATAGCTGTTCAATACTTTAATTATTTAACTCATTCATTAAATTAAAACATTTATTTTGAGATTCAAACATTGCACATTTGAGTCAATTCATTTCATATCAACACATATATGAAGTTAACTCTCTTCATCATTTTGTATCAACATATATGAAACATTTGTATTCGATGTTTAACAAAATAATCAAGAATAATAAATAAGTAATGCAAGAAAAATCTGTTAAGTATTTTGAAAATGAAAAAAATACAGAATCTCAAACTTGGGAAATGAAAACTTATTTCTCTTAAATCTGGCGATTTATACCTATCATCTCTATTAGAGGGTTACATCTCTTTAATTTACATATATTTATAAAAGGTGCGTTAAAAAGTTGTAGAACTTTACAGATTTTAAAAAGAATACTTCGGAGTTTTTGAAGCTAAATTGATTGCGGAATTTGGACTCAAATCCACGGCTCCATGAAAGTAACACCGCCTATGAACTTGTGACTATGACCACTGGACTATTACGGCCGCTTTGGAAGGAAAAATGGTTACTTTAAAATTTAACATAATTTCTATCACAAAGGCCGATTGGTCGTTTAATAAACTAATACCGACCAAATCAGTACAAATCTGAAATTCATAGCATTACGCATTTTATACAAATAAAAATGGGGGGAAAATTAAATAAATTTCATGGAATGAAGCAAATTGATTGTAAGAACTTTCATAAATTCTTAAGTTTTCTAATATGGTATGTATTTCCATGAAATTTTAAACTACGAACTTCTTTTTATAAAACCGTATGTAATGACATTGCGTGTGAATTCGAATTACTAAATTGTGTTTGTGTGCGTGCGTCCGTGCGTGATGCGAATCAGCGTTATCACTTTCTTTTTAACTCCCAACTAAATTCGTCTCACACATAACCTATCTTCTTCCTCTCCAATTATTGCAACTTAAACTCTTGAGTCTAGAACTTTCTGAACACTTATAACAAACCTATTAAAACCTCTGAGGATTTAGCCTCTTCTGTTGTCTTCTTTAGCGTACACGTTTTTGCATCCCCTCATCTTAAATGTCTACTTTTGCCTTTATGTTACTTAATTTATACGTCCAGGTATTCTTTTTCCAGGTTAACTTAATCAAGATAAAATAACTTAAATAAGTAATTAAATTAACCAAGAACTATTCATTCAAAATAAACTTAGAAACATACACAAGATGTTTCACACACACTCACACACACACACACACACACACATATATATATATATATATATATATATATACATTGTTTGGTGTAACGTCCTTTAGTTATACATATGATGTCAATTCGATATATTTATTCCTGCCAAACTCGTTGTAAAGCGTCAATGATAATTAATTGGGCAGCAGCAAAAATCTGTAGTTTAAGTTCAAATAAATGTGTGGATAAAGGTGATAACTTTATCTTTTACAAACCCACAAGAAAGAAATCACACGGGGTATCAAGTGATTAGACAAGGGAATCGCATATCAGGTGACTTAGCCAACTGTGTAATATCAAGTCATCTGGTCCACTGCGACCGATCCAACTGTGAGGTAACTCACTAAAAGCTTCTAAAACAGCCTTCATGAAGTAGCTTCACGAAGAACAAACGAGAGCCATCCATTTTTCATTTTTCGCATTATAAAACTTCCACAATTTTCCTTTGAATTCGTGTATTACTCAACATTTTGTGTCGTTTATTTCTGAAAACATGTAATTTTGATTAACCGTGTGTGTGTGGGTGTGTACATATAGAAATATTTATACATATAAGGTTTACCGGAATGTGAAGTGAAAGAAAATAATACATTTTTACACATTTAATAATATTTATTATGCAATACATTCTCGGTCGTTACTTATGAACTCTGGCCTGCGTGATGGTAATTTATAAATACTATTTTTGAAAAATGTTTTGTCTTTAGAGACGAAGAACTCAAGTAGTTCTAGGTTGGTGTTTGCTTCAGTTTTGAATTTTCTTCCTTTCAAAAAATGTTGCAGCTAAATAAACAAGTGATAAGTAACAAGTGCTGGGTCTGAGGAGTATGGTGGATGCCACAGAAATTCCCAGCCTATCTCTGTACTTCGTTGACGATTCGTCAAATCAGTATGTGATTCGGCCTAATCACTATGCAGTATAAAAGGCTTCATATTGAACATCGCCGGGATCTTTTTTGCTGTACTTTGTTTAAATCATCCATTTGCTGACAGTATCTCTCCAAATTGAGTTTTTGTTAGGTTTCAAAATCTCCAAATGTATTGGTTCTTGGACGTCCCACCTTATGCCCAGCGCTCACTTTTTCAGGCTCAATCTCGATTTAATAGTGGAGGTTACAGATAGTCCAATTCGTAAGTATGCTTTTTTTTCTTACGATGCGTTCGAAAATAATCAATTTTTCATCACCAGTTATCATCCGGTCTAAAATAGGGTTGTTTTCATTCCGAGCAATTAGAAATGCGCAAATGACGATTTGATTAAGCAAAATTCCCATTTAATTCATGAGGCACCCATCTGGAATGTATAGAGACCATTGCTAGAAACAATGGAAAATACATTCTATAACAAAAAAAAATGACGAAACAAGAAGGAGTTGTCCGATGATGACAAAAATTGGTGGATAGGAAAATTATGTACAGAATAGAGAATGATTAAATTTCAGAAAAATTTAATGATTTATTTCATTGTTATATAGTTACAAAATAGCGAGCTCAATAAGGTGGTGAACCACCTCTAGCCTGGATGCAAGCTGCCACACGACGTGGCATGGAGTGACAAAGCACCCTAATGGTCTCATGCAGTATTTCTCGCCAAATTTGCTCCAATTATCGGGCTAATTCATCAACATTTTCAGGTAGATGCAGTCGCCTTCCCATCATAGCCCAGACTTGCTCGATTGGGGAGAGATCTGACTGGCCAAGGAAGTGTTTGGCAAGCTGTAAGACAGTTTATAACACATGCCGTATGCAGTCTGGCATTATCTTGAAGAAAAATAAGACTAGGGTACTGCAAAAGGAACGGTAGCAAAACAGGTTTCAGAATGTCGTCGACGTACCGCAGTGCTGTTAGTGTGCTTCTAATGACGACCAAAGTGGTTCGGCTATCAAGGGAAATGGTACCCCAGACCATAACTCTTGTGGCATGCAATAGTAAAAGCAGGATCGCCATGCTGCCTTGGGCGTCTCCAGACACATCTTCGATGATCGTCGGGACACAGTTGGAAGCGGGATTCATCACTAAATACTATACGTCCCCAGTCAGCATCTTTCCAACCTGATTGAGTCAAGTACCACTATAATCTGGCTCAACAGTGTGCAAGTGGCGTAGCGGTTGGTACGAGCGTAGATTTCGCTATATCAGCCGTCTGTGAATGGTCATGATGGACACTCGAGTGCGGGTCGCACGTCTGATGGTTGATAACGATGAATCAGGCGCTGTGACAACTGATCTGACAATCACTCTGTCCTCCCAATCTGCTGTAGCCCGAGATCGATCGCTACTATCATGATGCTAAAATTTGCCATTGTCCACCCATTCTTGCAGCATCCGATTTTCCCAACCTGCCTCTTTCAATCCAATAATACGACTTCTTTCAAACCCTGACAGTTGCTCGTAATGAACTCAAATCCAGTGGCGAGGCACTTTTTCAGTCGTTGAAAGATATCCTAAATCGCAATGTAACAGAAAATTTGGCTATCAGATTGAGAATCGCTTCTTATATACACTTGCTGAGTGCTCAATTCCAATGCGCTGTAGCTCCCGCTATTCATCCATTGGACACCAAATTTTAATCATTTGCATGTTCGGTACAAATGCCTTTGCATACAAATTTCATTACAATCGGGCTACTCCTTCTTAGTGCGTCAGTTTTTTTTTTTTTTTTTTTGATATAGAGCGTATATTGTACAGTAAATATCAATGAATGTATGAAAAATGTATTATTTTATTGCACATCACCAATGGACAAAACATTCCAGTTGACTTAATACCTAATATATATATATATATATATATATATAAATATATATTGTGAAAAAAATGTTAATTTTTGTGTCACTTCAATGTATGTCACGGAGGTAGTTTCTCAACTGTAAATTTCTTGTAAGTAACTTTAAGCTCTCTGTAACCGTTTAATTGCTTTTAATAACTTTTAAAAAAAACGTGAATCAAACCTTTAAATATTTCAAAAGAAAAAACGTTCTTCTCAAATCTTCAAGTCAAAGTTCACTTAAGTATTTATTATAACCAGCGTCTCAAGGAGCCAAAATTTCCATAACTCCCATTCCGTACAGTTTATGACAAAAAAAGGCCAATTAAGTCAAGGAAAATTGCGGTGCGCCAGGTTATAAAGCGTAATTAGTGACCTTCCAATCGTCAACCGTTCTCTATTTCTAATTTGCCAAACTCAAAAAATCCCAAATCGTAATAAAAATTTCTTTCACATTCCTAATCAAATGTATATATCATAGCACCATATTTTTTGTATATTGTTTAGCTTTTTAACATGTCGTTGTTTTGAGAAAATGGCATCAACAAAAATGCGGGGGTATAAAATAAAGAATACATAGTGTTAGATTCAAAATATTGACAAAATAAACCATTATGATGATAATTACATTTAGTTTGCTTAAGATTTATTTAAATTGTTAATGTACAATTAATTCAACATTTTATCATCTGCTTTTATTTCAATATTCGAACATAATATCATTGTCTACTTTAATAAATTATCTCTTTTGCTTTCATTTCATATTTAATTTAATTAATGATTTTAAATGAACAATCGTCTGCTTTTATTTTTTTCGTTGTTGACATTCACAACGCTTTTGTACCTTAGAATGTTTTGCTTATGAACATAAAAATGCATCAGGAATTTGACGGAGGTATTTTTTTTCTGGATAGTAATTGCTTCTGTGGATCTTAGAGCTCGAAAGTACGCTTACTTTACGCTAATCAATATTTATTTTGAATAATTCTACTTTTTGGAGATCTTAACAAAAAAAAACTGTTAGCATATGTTAAAATGAAATAAGCAAAGCTAATTTCTATTTTTTTATCTTATAATTCTATAATATTTAGATGGAATATATTTTTATTCATTTTTCCGAAAAAAAACGATATTATTTTAAAATGCAGTAAATTCTATGTACAATAATACAGTATAATATTCATTATACTGTTTTTAAATGCAGTGTGCATTGTTATAAATAACATTGATTTTTAGAAAAAGTAAAAACACTTCGTAACATTCCTATGTTTTTTTTATTTTTTTTTTAATTGTCAAACATTATTGTGATAGTGTCTTAATATTTAGCATTTCACATATTATTTTGATATTTGATAAAATGAAACTAATTTCCGTGTATTATCTATTAAAATCTGAGGTTCGTGCACGAAATACTTAGGAAATATGAGTTGAAAATGCTATGTTGGGCTTTCTTAAAAATCAATTAAACCGTCAATTGTAAATGAAGTTCTTAAAAAAAACATTTTGATTAAATTGTGTTCAAGAAAACTTAATCTGTGTATAATTTTATCTTGCATTCAAAGAAATAAACCAAAATGTTATAACATAAATTTGAATACTAATTACAATACAAGTAAACTCTTCTCTCTAAATGTCATTTTCAACTTTAAATAATTCGATATAAAAACCAACGTTTTTATATGGTG
This sequence comes from Nephila pilipes, assembly GCA_019974015.1. Classification (NCBI taxonomy): domain Eukaryota; kingdom Metazoa; phylum Arthropoda; class Arachnida; order Araneae; family Nephilidae; genus Nephila; species Nephila pilipes. The sequence continues at coordinate 866,950 of BMAW01080480.1, forward strand.
GCAAAGTTTATTAAAGAAAATTATTGAAATATTAGTTAAAACTGTTGGTTATTTTTAACTTTAAAATTTACTAAAAAAGAGATATTTGTGAGCGTATTAAAAAATTCATAATACTCATAAAATCAAAACATGTATTTGAAAATTTGTAAGTCATTCTATTAAAAAAAAATGGGAACCAGAATTCAGAAAAAATTATTGTGATAAGACACGGTGCCAAATATTGGAAACTTTCGTTCTCTTGCGAATGATTACTGTCTAAAAGTCAGCAACCCTTACTATCTCGGAGATAGTAAAGGGGAGATAGTATCTCCCCTTTGTGAGTACAATAGTTTTACGAGGCCTCATGTGGTGTGGGGAGTGCCCGGTGTTCCCAGAGGGGGAAAGAAATTTTTTCCTCAATTCTGAAAGCGCCGAGAGGAAAGAATATTTTGACTTATTAAAATTATTGAAATATTAGTTAAAACTTGTCGCAAACGTCTAAATATTGCATTGTTAGGCCAGTACGAACGATTCCCAAAATTTCAAAGCTCTAGCTTGATGGGAAGTTGGTTAAATTAACGATCGAAAATTTGATGACACACACACACTCACACACTCACACACACACACCAAGTGAAATTCAGAAAAACGTTGTAAAAAAGTCATATTTCATTACTTAACTTTTTTCCAACTGATGATAGCTCATTTATTTACTGATAGGTGATAGATACGAGTATAAATTCATTATTTATAAATCAGTGCCACAAATTAGAAGAATTTTTTTTGTAAATGAAAGGTATAGGGAATCTAAAATATTTGGTAATCCATTTAATCTACCTTGCTTTTTACTTACTTTTATTCAAAAAAGCAACATATTGTTATTCCATCGTATTTTTGCAAATAAATATTTGGCCATTTAAAAAATAATTTGATGGAAAAGTACAAAAGCAATGTATACTATGGATTTCTTAAACTCTTAAATGGATAATTTACTTTGCCTGAGGGAAATCGGATGGGTGTTTAAAAAAATGCATTTAAGAAACAAAAATGAATGAAGAGGTCTGAAATCGTTTTGACTATAAAATGCCAAGCTATGGCTGTCAGCTAAAGAAGCCCTGAAAAAACTCAAATGAAAAATTAAATGAAAATGGATTGCACATCATCGCAAAATCTTCTTTCAAAGCTACTCTTGCAAGTTGAGCTCTTGGACTAAAATCTAACTTTTCAATCGTTTTGGCAATTGAAGTTTGGTTTCGAGGGAAGTTTTACTCATTATGGAACTTTAAAATGTGGTATATTTTCCTATTGTGAAATGGTAATTTTCTGAAAAATGTTTCTGAGTATTAGATTATTCAATAAAAAAAATAATACATCTTTTCACTCAAAAGTGCAATAGTGTAATTTGTATAATTACCACAGAATTACTTTTGCAATTTATGTTTCGTAACAAGTGAAATTTGATTCATTATGGAATGAAAGAAAATGTTCTAATGAGGAATTATAATTTTTCGGTTCTTGGTTTCAGTACTATATTTATCAAGAGATATGAATAAATCTTTTTATTTTAGGGTGTGGTGGCCTGATTGATAGAATAACAATCGAATATGAACATGATGCAAACGAAGATCACGAGAGTTAATGCGATAATAAAATCATCATTGTGACAAAAGGGGGGGATTGCAAGGAGCATTTGCAACTGAAATATAGGATTAATGAAGTTGGTTCAAAAATTACAGCGAATTTTAATAGTAAAGCATTATGTTGTTCTCATGAGCGCTAACCAAATCAAACTAAACATTTCTCCAAATGTAGTATTTGGCTGCTGTAAGCGATACAAAATATGTTAAAAATTTAGAATACAGGTTGAAAAACTATAAAAGTTTATTCAATTATTCCCAATTTTTCGAAGAATGTACTCATCCTTTTACTCAACCAAATTTCTCAAAAGTTTATTAAAAATTTACTGTAAAATAATAACTAAAAGCAGTATTTCGTCTGATTCTGATTTGTTATTGAATAAAATTTGTTAAGGTTCCAAATAACTCATAGCATTTTTTTTTAATTCGTGTGATCATATTATTACAATAACCGTCGAATTGCTTCAAAAAATAAGAACTTTGGTTATATTAATAATAAATGTTAAAGTTGGATTTTCAGTTGATAAGAGATATTTAATAAAAGGGACAAATTTCTAAAGAAATCATAGGAACTAGTTATTGATGTCGAAGATTATCATTGGAAGAATTATAAAATGGAACTTAACAGCACTTTCGAGAACTGAAAAAAGTTCAGAAAAAATTAATAAAAAATTATTATTGATCGTGAGCAAAATTTGTTGTTATTGTTGTGCAATACTTTTTTTAATGATACGAATTTAGAATTATCGAAAACTGTTAATGTACATATATCTTTAAGAGATAACTAGAACATGTAAATATAAAATATTTGTTATAAAATTAAAATGGGATTCAAATTCTTTTTATTACAATTTCCAATAGAGTATAATTACGGTATTTAAAGATATTAAACTAATAATTGATGTGAAAAAATATTACTAAATTTTACAACGTCTCTATTTTTATTCTCCTCTCTTCCAAATTTTGCATTCTCTTCTTGGGTAGCTAAATACACTCCATTTTTATAATAAAATAATATTTAAGAGTGATTTTTTAATTTAAAAATTGAATCTTTATAAATTCAGATTATACAAATGTTCTCTTAGTTGCAAAAATCATTGAAATATTTTCAAGTATTATGTTGGACTATAAGACATTTATTATATAGAAATGTACAGTAAAATAAATTTAAATTTTTTAAAAAAAAATCCTTTTTTTATAATATGCAAAAATGATATCCTTCAGAATCAAAATACCGTTCTCCACTATTATAAAAAGAAATGAAACACATTTTTTTACCAAATAATTCATTTATTTATCGTATATTTCATGAATAGTACATAAGTGTTAGAAACACACCAAAAATATTCCCATTTAACAGTTTCCTAGTTCATAAAGCAAGATTAGATTACTTTATAAAGAAAAAAGTAAATCTAAGGAAATAATGAAGGAATAAATAATATAAAGTTAAGTAATAACGAAAGAAGGCTAATATAAATATTATGCATTTTTAAATATTGTTACAAAACCCTCTGTTAATATAGCTCTTCATCACAGGAATATAAATTAGAAAAGTTGACTTTACTTGATGCAACATTTTTGAACATCTTTTTTTTATAAAAAAAAATGCTGTCTACTTGCATTTTTAAAAAAAATTATATGTTGGTGAAAATGAACATCCAAAATGAATGAACATCCAAAATGAATGAACATCCAAAATGAACATCCAAAAAATAGCTCTTCATTATTCTGCACCACTGGTATGCTTTGGCGAATTTGACGTTTCAATTCATCTTCAGTTTAAGCATTCTTCTCTCAATGGTGATGCCCATGATGATGTCCATGATGGTGGCCATGGTGATGACCATGGTGGTGACCGTGGTGATGGTGGTGTCCATGGTGGTGCCCGTGGTGATGATGGTGTCCGTGGTGGTGACCATGATGATGGCCATGATGATGGTGATGTCGAGCTTCTACATCACCGAGAGGCTCTCCATAAGTCAAAGTGCATAAGACAACCAGGCAAACAGCAACGAAAACCAGAAGACTGACTCTCTGAAACAGAAGCAAAATTAAACCATATATAAAGTAATTGCTCTATTTTCACCTTACATATTTAATATTTTACATATTCAACATTTTCCTTCATATTTAATATTTTACATATTCAACATTTTCCTTCATATTTAATATTTTACATTTTAAAATTCACTTTACATTTTCAATATTTTGTTAGTTATCAATGAAAAGCTTGACTTGATTGCATTAGTATTTCAGCACTACTAAAAAAGTTCATATTATCAACGACGCAGATTTAATAGCGAAATACTGTATCAAAAAATATTAAATCACTTTGAGAGAACGGTAAAAAATGTTCTAAATCCAGCAAAGTAAAACAAATTAGAATTTATAAAAATATCAAATAATTATTATGTTTTCTAAGTATAAATTTTTGCTACATTATGATCCTTCAATTTATTTTCAAATTTTATGATTAAAAGCGAAAAATACTTTAATAACATTTTTGGTTCATCATAAATGAATAATGGAAAATATTTTTTAAGTTTCTATATGCTTTCATAAGAATTACTTTCATAACTTCTTATAAATTATCGGCATATCTGAAATTTATAATTTAGATTAAATCTGAGAACAAAAAAGCATTCAAGATAAATAAACAGAGATTTTCAGAATGTTGATGATTCCGTAAAAATATCAAATTCGAGCAAAATTTTTTAAATGAAATCATAGTTGAAAAGGGCTTAATCATAATGGAATAATTGTTAAAAAGTTAGGAAATACTTTACCATTTTGAATATAGAATTGATTTTCAATAAATTCTAAAAGAAGTATTGATTTACTAGACTTTGATATCCAGATCTGCGTCGCTTGCCTATTTATACTTAAAACCAAGTTCCATTTAAAAAATGTTTGTGCATGGTATTAATTGGTTCAGTGATCTTAATTATCAAGTTCATGTCAAAACGGTAACAAAATAAACGGATGCTTAGCAAACTGTGGACATCTCTGGCAAAGAATAGAAAGTAGAAAGCCGGGGTTTTTTTTTAAATATTTGCTTATTCAAGCGAGAAGAATTTTTATTTTTACCTCTCCTTTTTGTTTCCAAAGCTTTCACTTTCGATGCAAAATGTTTAGATTTCTCATTAATGAAAAAAATTAACGAGATTGCTTTTTCTTTCTATATGCAGAATACCCTGCTTCCGTTGATGCAAATTTCAGTAATATTTTATTCTTGAATGTGGGTTATCATCCCACATTCTTTGGCTCTAATAAACCACCTTCGCAGAGATATCACAAATAAACTTTAAATAATTTTTTAATATCTAAACTAATAACAGTTTCTTAATTTTTTTTTTCTGTACAGCATGTATTTTTTAATAAGAGTTCGTTGCGTATTGAAAGGAAATCACGGATTTGTCTCATTTTTCAAATTTTGTTTCACTTCAGTTTCCGAAACACTTTGCAAAAATGCAATGAAACACCTTTCTGAATTCTGAAGAGTATATTTCGGTGCGATGTGAAAGCTTTTAGAGTTGGGTTCCAGCGCAGGTATTGTCCTCGTCACTTGAACGTGGTTCAGAAGTATGAGATTCCTCGCTGATTGCTTTCTTGCAGCTTTTTACCGCGACATTAATAAACTATTAATCAATCATTCAAAAGGATAAGGTTAATTAATTGAAATCATATAAACTAAAATTTATACGAACCGCCCAATGAATTTAAATACAGAATCAGATTTTTTTTTCTTAATTATAATTTAAATATAATCAATAAATCAAATAATAAATATAATAATTAAATTAAATAAATAATAATTACTACAATATTAAAATAAGACGAATAGTAAAAATTATGTTCAATAACTGGACATTATGAAATTCATAGAAATGAGTAAAATCCTAATTACATTAAACATATGTACAATGACGAGATGACTATTTAAGAAATTGGAATCAACTTTTGATCACAAATGTAAGATATTGATTTTAACATGCATTATTATTATTTATCTTAAGAGATTACATAATAAATTCATACATTATCAAAGTACAATAAAATCGTACATATTGTTTAAAATAAATGCATTTGATATTTCATTGTTTTTGAACTGTTCTTGGCTACGGTAGGCAAGTGGTCATGGCCACAGATTCGTAATCAAGTCCTGGGCTGGATGCCTGATACCAATAAAGACCCTACGTGTAGTAGAGCTGAGGTCGAAGTCCCAAGTCTTCCCGTGGAGGGATGTGGGAATTCGGAGAGGGAGATAGCCAGCTCAAGTGAACGCTACGATCGCTATCAGGTTATGGAATGCAGCAAACCATCCAATGCTGATTTACAGATCGCCCACTTCATAACTAAATGAAAAAATATCACATAATGAAAACAATAAAATTATATAACTTGAGAACAAAGTCACCATTCTTGTATTCATCATGAAGATCGTATCCAGCCAATTAAGAAACCAAGATTTAATTAATGGTAATTCATATTTGAGTGTAATATCAAGAATCGTTTCAAATTCACATTTAAATGGTCATAATAATTTGCTGAGTTCGACGGCTTTAATAAGTCAATCACTCACTGCATTTGATATTGTGAATACCATGATTTTGAAAATAAAAACACCTTAGGAATATCTTCCGGGTATAAATCTATATTTTTATTTGGCCTTGGTTAAGCGTGATCAAAAATTTAAATAAATATCCCCCGAAACACACAAATTCAACTCAAATCAATTATTTTATAAATTTCACTTAAGGTAATTTACAAACTTTTATCGGGCTTGATCAAAATCAAAACGAAACCTGTAATTTAATGCTGTTTAGAACTGAAATCTACATCTGAATTCAGGGACCGAAAAAGGGAATTCATTCTTCCCAGATATTTTTAAATTCTTATGCGATGGAAATAATAGCGTATTACTGAGAATGAATTATATTTTGAAGAAAAAATAGCGTCCTATAGTGAAGGTTTCTGACAAAATTCCTTTCAGTCTATATACAAAATAGGAAAAAGAGAATTTTTTTTTATCAATATATTTTCTTTCTATTTACCTCAAATCTAAATTGCAAGAAATCAAGCAAGAAAATTTTTCAAAAAATAATGCGTATTTAAATATCTCAGTTTTACCTCACTTTGCTGCATTCGTAACTGATTTTTTTAAGATCCATCATTGAAATGAATTCGATTTAAAATAAAAAACTAGGGATTAAAACTTATTTTGTGATATTAGGTTCTATCACAACTTTCCCTTTGACTAACTCGTTTTTTTTTTTTTAATTTTTTGTGGAATCGAACCCTCATTCCAATTATCCAACTCACTCGTACCTGAATGAATAAGTAAGGCTTAATTTAATTTACTGTTCCAAGCAATAATATAAGCTCCCTTACGCCAAGTAACCACAGAGTAGATGCACATTAAATATTTATAACTTGAATAAAAATTAATTAATGTAATTCATCTATTTGAGAATTCCCAATCTCTCTCAATAGAGTATTATTATTAATTCTTATTATTTAAGTTAGAATAGAAAATAGTAAGTGTAGATAATAATGAGCAGGCGTTACTGTTTTATTAAAAGAATCTTTACAAGTGATATCAATCTGGAAACAAGGTTTTTTTTTTTTTTTTTTTTTACTTTTTTTATTTTTGTACGATTTCTTGTATTTTTATTGTAATTTTGTACGATTTCTTATTGTATTGAAAACGATTTTTATACGATTTGGTATTGTAAGTTATATATATACATGATTTGTTATTGTAAATTATATCAATATGAATACGAATTATATATATATATATATATATATATATACATGATTCGTTATTGTAAATTGTATCAATCTGAAAATGATTTTTTTTTGTCTTTTGTACAACTTTTTTCTATTTTTATACCATTTGTTATAGTAAATTATATCAATCTGGATACAATTTTAATATGATTTCTTACTATAAATTATATCACATTGGAAACGTTTTTTTTAAGTATTTTTTATGCGATTTGATACTGCAAATTATATCAATCTGGAAGTGGACTTCTGCAACAAAAATTTATACGATTTTCTATTACAAATTACGTCTACCTGGATACCTTTTTAGTACAATTTCTTATTGTAAATTTTATCAATCTGGTTATGGTTTTTTGTATCAAGATTAATGAGTAACAAAATGTATTTCCTTTGTGATAGTAATTGATTTATTGGAGAACTAATTTAAAATGAAAATACGGTAACATTAGATGTTTAGCAAAATAATCAAGGATATTAAACACTTTATGGAGAACGATTCGTTAAGTATTTCGTATAATTAAAAAAAAAGTCTGAATTATTCGAAGAAAATGAAAAACTTCTTTGTCTCCGGTCTGGTGATTTTTACTTTTACTCGCATTGCCTTTTTAAAATGGTTTAACGTGATTGATGTACAAAATGCAGACAAACAAAATCACCTCTTAATGAAAGACTAAAAATTATCAGTTAAATAAAATCATGTACTTAAATTACGAAAGCATTTAACGAAACATAAACGTCATATTGTTAGTTTAAAATAGAATATATAATATTTACTTGCGCATTAAAGCTGATTTAGCTGTTTCATTTTGCTTATAAACATTTTGTTAACATTTACGTGAGTCCAGATAAAGTTAATTGATTTGCACTTTTTGAAGTACTTTATTATCTATAACTACTGATATCACGTTAAGGGGTATAATTTTTTTTACTTCATTTTCCATACTTTTTTACTTGATAAAAAGAAATTTTAATTAATTTGGTTCGAAGATTTTGACAATTAGGTCTTTTGGGTTTATTTTAAAGATTTATTTTCTCATAAGACGATTGTGTGTATTTTTGAATGAATTTCAGACTCCAGAGCAATAAAGACTATAGATTATTCAAATAAAAATAATAATTTTTAAAAAATTCTTTAAAGTAAAGATCTAAAAATAAAATTCTTAAAATAAAACTACATAAAGCCAAACTTTAGCTGTCTGTTTAAAAAATGCTGAAAATTCTCAAATGAAAATGTAACTGAGAAACCTTTCGAGATCTCTTCTTAAAGCTATTATTACTTCTGGGCATCTATTATGGAATCTGACTTCACAATCGCTTTTGCTGTTTATGTTTGGTGTGAAGTTAAGTTTTCTTTATTATGGAAATGAAAAAAACTTGTATAGAATGATAATTTTCTGGCACTGGAATTCCGTAGATCAGTAGATTAAAATAAATCTTTTTATTCCAGAGAGCGATTGCCGTTACTGATAGAATAGCAATTGAATATGAAGAGGATATAACCAAAGATCACAAGACTTAGCGCTTTCATGGGGAAATATAATATGAGGAAAAAACTATAAAAAGCATTTGTAACTGAGATATAGGCTTCAGGATGTAGTCATGGTTCAAAATTCGCAACGAATTTTACTAGGAAAGCATTTTGCTGTTCTCATGAAAGCTAACTAAATCAAACTAAACAATGCATCTAATGTAGTACTTAATTAGTGTCAAAGGATACCAAGCATGTTAAAAAATTAAGGTCAATAATAACAAATCGCAAAAGTTTATTCAATCAGTATAATGATTTTTCGAAGAATATGCTGTTCATCATTTCTTTTCTAAATTAATGTATTGAAAATGCTGTGAAATAGTGACCAAAAGTAATATTTGTGTGATTCTGATTTATCACTGAATAAAAAATTTGTAGATTTAAAAAAAAATCCTTTTCTTTATTTATCTTTTCGTTTATAACCCCTTAAAGATTTATTTTGAGTGTTATAGTAATATTATTACTATGAACATATTGATTTGCTTCTAGAAATAACAATCTTATTTTTGACTCTAATAAAAATACTGAAGCAGGGTTTTCAGTTGATAAGACATATGTAATACGAAGGATTAGGATCGATTAAGTCGACAATTTGGAAGAAGAGTAAGTCGATGTTCTGAAAAATGATTTTTGGAAGAGTTATCAGTTGAAACTGAAGTTCATTTTCGAGGACTGGAAAACATGCTAAGAAAATTACCAGGAATTTATTTTTTTAATAATTTAAATTAATAATTCCTGAAAACTTAAAATATGCGTACAATTTTAAGTTAACAATAAGATGTAAACAAAAAATTTATATTACTGGAATTAAGATTAATACAGGATTGTTAATCATTTACATTAACAATGAAATAAAGTATATTCCTATATTTAAAGATGTTAAATTACTATTTGGACTAAAGAAAAAAAAGAATTTTCTTATTTCCCAAATCTACACACAGCTAAACAAAACCCATTTTTATAATAAATTTTATCTAATAACAGACATTGCATCCTTTTCTTGATAATAATTTCAAGACAAGTTCCTTAAAAAATCCTGGTATACTGATGTTTCTTAAGTCAAAAATTATTAAGATTTTTTTTAAATATTATGAAATACCAAGGTTATAAAATGCTTAATATAGAAATATATACAGTATAAAATGTCATTAAATTTTAAGAATTAAAAAAAATCCTTCCTTTTACGATATGCAGTAATGAAATTCCTCAAACTTTCAATTTTAAATGAAATTTCTCATTTTTAATTTATAGAGAAATTCTTTCAAAATTCATTATATGATGATGTTTAATTAGTTAAAAAATTATTAAGATCTCTTAAAATATCATGAAATATTATGGTAATAAAATACTTAATATGGAAATACACATAACATAAAACAATATTAAATTTAAAAAATCTATCGTTTTACGATATGCAGTGAGGAAATTTCGCAAAATTAAAACGTGTTCCTCTTTTGTAATGAAATTATGATATGAAGCACAACTTTTTAAAAAATAAATCATTTATTTATCATATATATCATGAATAGTGCATAAGTGTTAGAAACAATCAAATCATTCTCCATTTAATAAATTTCTAGTTTACATAGAAAGATTGCGTTACTTCATACAGAAAAAAGTAAATCAGAGGATATGTTGTAGGAATAAATAATATAAAGTTAAGTAATAACAAAAGAAAGCGAGCACATAAATACTATGCATTTTTTAGTATTGTTACAAACCCCCCTATAAATATAGTATTTCATTACAGGGATATAAATCAGAAAAGTTGACTTTGCTTAATGGAATATGTTTAAATATTTTTTTGAAAAAAAAAATACTGTGTACTTGCATTTGTAAAATATTAGGTGCTGTTGTTGAAACAGACAACCAAATAAATAAAATTAACTTCTTATTAATTTGCACCACTGATGAACAAAAAGTTTCAATTCCCCTTCGATTTAATCATTCTTCTCTTAGTGGTGATGTCCATGATGATGTCCGTGATGGTGACCATGGTGGTGTCCGTGGTGATGATGATGCCCATGATGGTGGCCATGGTGGTGTCCGTGGTGATGATGATGTCCATGATGGTGGCCATGGTGGTGGTGATGCCCATGATGATGATGGTGACCATGATGATGGTGGTGGTGATGTCCGTGATGATGGTGATGTCCGTGGTGGTGACCATGATGGTGGCCATGGTGGTGATGATGGCCGTGGTGGTGACCATGATGATGGCCGTGGTGATGATGATGTCGTGCTTCTACATCACCGAGAGGCTGTCCTTGAGTCAAAGTACATAAGACAATCAGGCAAACAGCAACGAATACCAGAAGACTGACTCTCTGAAACAGAAGCAGAATAAAAATATAGAGAGAGTTATTCATTGCTTGTTATCACCTCAGATATTTAAAAATTACTAACTAATTCTTTTGTTTTTGCGATACTTTCCCTATTAAGAATTATTTGTAACTAATTATTAATAGTTACAAAAGGATACTATTTCTTATTTTTCTCATAGATTTAACGAGTTGTAAAAGGTATTATTTACCAAATATTTTGTCATAGTATTTCGTATCTTGGTTTATGTATTTTTAAGTATTTATATATATATTAAATATTCAAAACAAAATAATATATTTTGAATTTTTTTCTCTGTTTTCTGTAACACTGGGTTAAAATTAAGATAGGTACTTTTCTAACGATATTATTTAAATAGCCTGATTTTATTTAATTTAAAATAATTAATAGTAATATATTGAATAAATTATACTTATAATCATTTGATCACTTTCCATATCTTAATGCCTAAGTACGAAAAATTTTATTTGATTGCATTAATGCTTTAGCATTCCTAAATAAGCGAATTTCATCAATTGCCTAAATTTAATAGCGAAATACAGAACCAAAAAAAAACTTAAATAACCTTAAGAGAATTGAGAAAAATATTCTAAAATGCTGCAAAAAAATTAACCTGAGTAACATTAATCAATTATTATTTTTTTAAAACTCAAATCTATGCTTCAGTATCATTCTTCGATTCATTTTCAAAACCTATGATTCAAAGCACCCACAAAAATTATTTTAATATGTAATTTATGTTCGGCTCTTCTCACATGAATAATGGGGAGAGATATCAAGAATGCCAATAAGCATGGAATTACTTTCTTTACTTCTAAAAAGTTATCTCTATATTTGCTATTTATAATTTTTCTTGAATCTGAGGTCGAGAAAATGTTTAAAATCATTAAACATAATTTCGGATAGTTAATACTTTCATAAAAATATAGAATCTGAGGAAAAAAATTTTACATTCTTTGAAATGAATCATAGTAAAAAAAATATTTAATAACAACTGAAAAACCTAATGAAATGTTTTACCATTTTGAATATAAGAGTGATTTTCAGTAAATCCTAAGAGCAGTAATAATTTAACCAAGCTTTGATATCCAAACTTGCTTCGCTTGCCTTTTTATAGTCAAATACGAGTTCCAATTCTACAAAATCTTCGACCCCGAATAACGGATGTACATGGCATTAATTGGTTCAGTGATCTTAATTATCAAGTTCATGTCAAATCAATAACAAAATAAACGGATAGCTAGTAATCTGCGGACATCTTCGATAAAGAATAGAAAGTAGAAAGCCTTTTTTTAATCTTTACTTACTCATGCATGACATCTTATTATTTTTTCTCTTTCTTTTTGTTTCCCTAACTTTCACTTTCGAGACAGAATGCCTAGATTTCTCGTTAAGGAAAAAAATTAACAAGATTGCTTTTTCTTTCTATATGCAGAATGCCCTGCTTCCGTTGATGCAAATTTCAGTAGAATTTTATTATTAAATGTGGGTTACCGTCGCGCATTCTTTTGCTCCAGTAAGCCACCTTTACAGAGATATCACGAATAAACTTTAAATAATTTTTTAATATCTAAACTAATAACAGTTTCTTAATTCTTTTGTCTATATAACATAATTTTTTTTAATCAATGTATGTTATGAAATGAAAAGAAATCACAAATGTGGCACATTCTTCAAATTCCTTTTTTTTTTTTTGTTTCCTATTAGTTTCCAAACAAGCTTATGTAAGCATAGATTGTAACTCTTTCTTAATTTTGAAAATGTATTTCAGTGCGACGTGGAAGTTCTGAGAGTGGTGTGCCAACTTAGATATTGTTCTCCTCACTAGACCGAGGCTGAAAATTACGAGATTCGTCGCCAATAGTCCTCGTGTTGCTTCTCAGTGTAACGTTAATAAATCATATGTATATCAAAAGGAAAGAGAAACAGTTTTGGTCTGTTTCTCAGAATGGGGCCGCAGTAGCCTAGTGGTCAAGGTCGTGGACTAGCGGCCGGCGGTTTTCGTTCAGTCGCGGGTTCGATCCTTGGCCGCCAAAGACCCGCCGTGTAGCCGGGGCTGATGCACGTTAAATCTGTTCGGGGCCCAAAGTCCTCCCGTTGACGTGGTGTGGATGTTTGGAGAGGGGGGTGCCAGCTCAGGTGTCGCCCTCGTCACTTGACCGTGGTTCAAAATTACGAGGTCCGTCGCCAATAGCCCTCGTGTTGCTTCTAGTGCGACGTTAATAAAAACTAAACTAAACTGTTTCTTATTATTAAAATAAATAGATAAAAGTGGTAAAAGTTCTCTTTTAATTATGTCTATACCAATCAATCTGAAAATCTTCTCACAGCAAATGATTCTAACGGCGTTTTAAGACTAACTCCGTTTTTATACAATTCGAATTTTTAATATTGGTTGTTTCCAATAGTTTTAATTATTGTCCAATAATTGCCATAATTGTATTTATATATATTTAACCATTAACTGTATTCTAATAAGAGAAGTGGCAAAAGCTCCCTTTAAAAATTTTGTTTATACCAAACAGTCTAAAACCCTTCACAACAAATTATTTTAAAAGCATTTTAAGACTAAAGTCTTTTGTAAACAATTCGAATTTTCAATATGGATCGTTTGACAATGAGATGTTAGACGTTATCTGACTTTAAAAAGCTACAAAAGGCGCTCTAAAATCCGTCACGTCCGAGACTTTTTCGTGCATAATTAGCGATTTTTAGTGAGTGTCAATATAGTTTTATAAGGGTAAAACCATTGTAGTGGAAAATGTAAGCAATTGAAACTAGTATTTAATGAGTTTACGTACGTCCTGAACCTGTGTAAGCGAAATAAATGTCTGACAAAAATTTTGTTATTCAAGAAAAAAAGTTCAATTAAAGCGCTGAATAATAATTCAATTAAATATTATCGTATTGTTTGGAAAATGCGCCCACAAATGGAAAATTAATACAATAAAATTATGATTAAACGACCTATGAAAAGCTACTTTATGACAGAGATTAAAAAAATATATCATAAGACATCAAATAACCAATTTTTAAGTTACTAATTATGAAATTTCGGGACATTATCAAATGATTAAATGAACCGTATGCTGAGAGTCACATGTGTACGATTTTCAGTCTTGTAACACTTTAAGAACACACCTGCTGGGCGGCGAGAACATTTTACTGTACAGTAGACAGTATGTACACAACTGTTATATCACTAAAAAGTGATTTGTAACTCACTAGAAATCAAGAAACTTTTTATGAAATGAAAACTGAGAGTTACAGTAAACACTGGACGAAAATATGAGCTGCGCTGTGTCAGGACCTAGTGCTCAAGATAACAAACGCCCGATTCTGCACTTCAGACATCAAAAGCGAATGATGCGATCCGTGCCAGATTATGGGATGTGGCAAATCGACTGCCGGATTAAGGAGCGTCTACTTTGTAACAAAACGTATAAACATAACGTAATGAAAATGATAAAATGATGTAATTTAAGAACATATCCCCATTCTTGACTTATTCATGTAGATCGTAGTGGCCGCGGTAGCCTGGTGGTCGTTTTCGCGGTCTCATTTGGCCGATGATTTTCATCCAGTCGTGGTTTAGAATCCTGATTCCCCTAAAGACCCGCTGTCTAGTTGGTGCTGATACACACTAAATTTATCGGTGCTAAAAGTCCTCCCGTTGGCGAGTTGTGGAAATTAAAAGAGGTAGGTTCCAGCTCAGGTGTCTTCCTCGTCACTTGTCCGAGGCTCAAAATTACGAGATCCGTCGCCAGCAGCCCTCGTGTTGCTTCTAAGAGCGATGTTAATAAACAATCCCACTAATCACATGTAGATCGTATCAACCGATTAAGTGTCCAAAGTTAAATTAATGGAAATTTGTAATGAGTATTTGTCGATGATCACTTCAAATCCACATTCAAATAGTCAAAATAATGTACTAGTCTCTTTAGTATAGGATCGTCCATCACTCATTGAATTTGATAAGGTGTATGTCATGAATTTGAAAATGAAATCTCCTTAGGAATATCTTCCATTTACCAATCGATATTTTTCTTTGGTCTTGGTTAATTGTAACCGAAAATATAGGTAAATATCCCCAAAACACACAAATTTGGCTTAATTCCATTAATTTATAAGTTTAACTTAAGGTAATTTAAAAACTTTTATCCGGTTTGATCAAGATCAAAATGAAACCTATCAGTTAGTGCTTCATCTGCGGGAAATCTGCGTCTGAAATCAAGTGCCAAAAAGTGGAATTCATTCTACTCGAATATTTTTTTAATGTTATACAATACAGTTAAAGTTTCACAGTACACAAAGTTTCACAGTAAAGTTTCACAGTACAATACAGTGAAAGTTTCTTGACAAATTTCCTCAAATGCAGAAGATAAATAAGAGGGATTTTTAATTTTTTTTTTATCATTGTGATGCCCTTTTTATTTACCATAAATCTAATTTGCAAGAAATCAAACTATATATGAAGATTTTTCAAAAAATATTGCGTAATTTAAAATTCTTAGCTTTGCCTCACTTCGCTGCCTTCGTTACTGATTTTCTTAAAATTCATCAATAAAATAAAATGCATTTAAATAAAAAAAAAAGTGGGCAACTCTTATTTTGCGACGTTAAGATCCATCGTGATTTTCCCTTCAACTAACTAATTGGGCTTCTTTTTGTAGAGTTTTAATTCATGATCCTATCCAATAAAATGAAACGTGATTCGTGTTGATTGGATTCAAGTTATGAAGTGCGGTGAATAGATTAATCAAAATACACATTTAAATAGCCAAGAACTTAATAGTACAGTTTGTAGTTAGCCAGTTGGTAACAGAAAATCGAAGTGAAATTTTGGAACCAGCCGTTCACAGTCTTAGAAGTGATCAGATGGATATTTTAAAATGTTGTTTAATATGGAGGGGGGGGGGGGGGGAGAGAGAAAAAGGTTTTTTTTTTTTTTTTTTCTTATGAAAAAGTTTCTGGAATCGAGCCCTCCCTCCGTTCATCAAACTCAATTGAATCCGAGTGAATCAGTAAGCCATAATTTAATTTACTATTCCAAACAATAATTCAAGCTCGTTTAGGCCAAGTAACCGTAGAATAGATACACATTAAATGACCAAAACAGTAATAAAATTAATTAATGTAGCTCATATGTTTGAGAATTCCCAATTAACATAGAGTATTATTATTCATTCTTATGATTAAAATTAGTAATGGAAAGTAAAAATAATAACCAGCTGGTGTTACAATTTTATTTGAAAAATCTTCACAAATGAAATCACCTAGATGTAATTTATTTTTGTATGAAGAACCAATGTATGATAAAATGCACATTGTATGTGATAAGAATTTATCTATTCAAGAGACCAGGCTCTTCCTAATTTAAAATGAAAATACTGTAACATTAGACATTTAGCAAAATAATCAAGAATATTAAACAATTTATGGAGAACGAATTCGTTAAGTATTTCGTAAAACTAAAAAAGGTCTGAATTATTCCAAGGAAATGAAAAACTTCTTTGTCTCCGGTCTGGTGATTTTTACTTTTACTCGCACTGCCTTTTTAAAATAGTTTAACTTGATTGATGTACAAAATGCAGACAAACAAAATCACCTCTTAACGAAAGACTTAAAAGTATCAGTTAAATAAAATCACGTACTTAAATTACGAAAGTATTTATCAAGACATAAAACATCAGATTGTTAGTTTAAAATAGAATATGTAACATTTATTTGTGTATTAATGCTGATTTAGCTGTTCTATTTTGCTTATAAACATTTTGTTAACATCTATGTAGATCCAGATAAAGTTAATTCATTTGCACTTTCTGAAGTACTTTATTATCTTTAACTTTGGATATCACGTTAAGGGGTACCATCTTAGTGATATAGAAAAGAAAAGTATAAAAAGTATAGAAAATGTAGTAAACTACATTTTCTATACTTTTATACTTGATAAAAAAATAATTTAAACCCATTTTGGTCGAAGATTATGAACATTAAGTCTTTTGGATTTATTTTAAAGATTTATCTTCTTATAAGACGATTGTGTGTACTTTTGAATGAATTTCAGACTCCAGAGCAATAAAGACTCTAGGTTATTCAAATAAAATTAATAATATTAAAAATATTCTCTAAAATAAAACTTTTTCAAATCTAATGCAAAAAAACGCAACTACGGTAGTTTCATTTTATGTTTCACATAGAACATTATTGGTTATTTGGGAAATGTGTTTATTTCTGAAATGCGAATAGCGGCAGCAAAGTATTATACCGTTGGCTATTAACAAATAAAAATGTGAGACAATTTTTTTCAAAAAAAAAATTTTTTGTCTAAAAGTAGGAAAATAATGTATTGCGTAGATTTTTCAAATTTTGAAGCGTGTAATTTTACAGGAGGAGAATCGTATATTGAATATATTCGAGAAACAAAAATTAATAATGCGTTCTAAGAATTCGTTTTGGCTGTAAAAAGCCAGACTTAGACTCCCTGTTGAAAACGAACTGAAAATTTTCAAATAAAAATTTCTGTGAAAGTTAATTGAGTAAAATTTCAAAATATCCTCTCAAAGCTATTATTACTGCTGAGATTCTAGAATCTGACTTCACAATCCCTTTTGTAATTTATAATTGGTATTAAGTGAAGTTTGGGTCTTTGTGAAAATGAGGAGGAAAAACTGAAATTTGCTTCACTAATTTTATTTTAATATGCACTAACTTTTTCTTTTTTTCTGTTAAGTTCTTGAAAAAGTAGAATTATCCAAAATTATGTTATGTAACGTAAAGTAAGCGTACTTCGAGACCCAGGTTCCACAGAAGCAATTACTCTGATGAAAATAAAATACGTTTTTCAAATTCCTAATGCATTTTTATTTTCACAAGCAAAACATTATTAGGTATGAAAGCGTTGCCAGTGATAACAACAAAAAGTATAAAAACAGACGATTCTGCTATAAAAGTCAATTATTAAATATTCTGACCGCATATAAAAATAAAAGCAGACGACAAAATATTAAACTAAATATTATTTAAATATACCTTAACCAAACTATATAAATGTAATCATTACAATCTTAATGCATTAGGTCAATCTTTTGAACCTAACATCATGTATCCTTTATTTTAAACTGACACACTTTTTTTCACGCCATTTTCTCAAACCAACAACATGCTAGCACATTTAAAAAAAATTCTTATATGAGATGATTTTTGACTGAAGACTTCTTACTAGATAAATCAATAGATAAGAATAAATCTTTTTAATTTAGGGCGCGATTGCCTGATTAATATATTCTCTTTTGAATATTTGCAGGACACAGCCGAAGATCACGAGAGTTAATATTAACAAATCATCATCAATGAGACAAGGGGGAAATTGCAAGGAGCATTTGCAACTGAGATACAGTCTTCATGACATAGTCACGGTTCAAAAATGCAGCGAATTTTTCTAGTAAAGCATTTCGTTATTCTCATGAAAGTTAGCCAAATCAAACTGGACATTACATTAAATGTAATACTTAAATGATGTCAAATGATACAAATCATGTTAAAAAATTAAGGTCAATAATGAAAAATCGTAAATGTTTATTGTATCATTATACTGATTTCTTGAGGAATTTGCTGTTCATCATTTCTTTTCTTAATTAATCTATTAAAAAGTGTGTGAAATAGTGATTCAAAGTAGCATTTGCGTAATTTTAATTTATCATTGAATAAAAAATTTGTAGTTTTAAAAAAAAAATAATTATCTATATTTTTTTTATCTATACAACCTGTCAATTTTTATTTTATAATTAATATGATAATATCATTACAATAAACACAAACTTGCTGCTAGAAATAACAATCTTACTTTTGACTCTAATAAATACTGAAGTTGTGTCTTCAGTTGACACACACATCACTCAATAAGTCTCCGGTTTGACACATATATGGCAACAGTGTTGACAGACTCATATAATTTCATATGACCTTCAAACGATACGTGTCAAACGTTCTTGACAATGCAACAATTAGTTTACAGGTAACAGTAGTTTAATGCCCCCAGTTTGGTAATTTTTAAAACTAAGATTAAAAAAGAGTTTTGTATGTTGATTAAACATTATTTTTGATGGAGGGAAATGCTGTTCAAGTCAGACAGTGGCTTGGTAAGCGTTATGGAGACTCTGCACGAGAGAAATCAACTGTTATCAACTGGTTTTCAGAATTTAAATGCGTCGTTAAAACATCGGTGATGCTGAATTCAGCAATCAGCAGTTATTCTGGAAACAGTTATTCCAAGAAATCAGCAGTTATTCAGGAAAACATCAAAAACTCAAAAATGGTTTTAGAAGACTGTAAACGCGTGAGATATCAAAAGGTAGTAGTATGTTTACAATTTTACATGAAAATTTGAGCATACATAAGTTTATTTCGAATTGGGTGCCATATTTGCTCACATCAGACCAAAACCATCATTTCGTCGACAAGTTAGACGTCTCTGTTTGAAGCTGTTCAAGTGAGATAAAAAAAAAAAAAAAAAAAAAAAGAGATTTCTTGCGTCAGTATGAAGCAACAGATGTAACATGGATCCACTACTACAATAAGAACGTCAGATGAGTGGACAGCTGTCGGTGAAAGTCGTCCAAAGCGACCAAAAACTCAAAAGTCAGCTAGCAAGGTTATGGCATTTGTATTTTGGGACATGCATGGTATTTTTTTTCATCGACTTTCTTGAGAAATGTAAAACTATCAATAGCGAATATTACATAGCATTATTGGATAGGTTGAGCGCCGAAATCAAGAAAAAGAGACCTCACATGCAAAAAAATTGCTGTTCCACCAAGACAATGCCCAGTGTCGCAAGTCGATGAAAACGATCGTTGGATTAAATAGAATTACACTTCGAATTACTTCATCACCCACTAAACTCTCCAAATCTGACCTCCAGAGGTAACTCGCTCTTTTCAGACATCAAAAAGATGATCAAAGAAATTTGGCTCAAATGAAGCAGCGATTGCCCGAAACTGGGCCCTGTTTTGGGAGCATAGACAAATTGTTCTACAAAAAAGGCATAAAAAAGTTGAAGGAGCGCTGGAATAAAAGAATCACTCTTGAAGTAAAGTGTGTTGATGAATAAAATCGAATTTCTAAACAAGTTGCGTTTTCTTATTGAGATTTATTGAGTGATGTAATATGATAGACAAATCTTTGGAACGATTAGTGGACGATTATCTTCGGAAGTATCTATCGAAACTGAACAACATTTACGAGGTTTGGAAAACATAATTAGAAAATTACTAGGAAACGTATTTAATTACAGAGAAAGGGTTATATTGCTGATGTGACTAAATATTGTTATTATTTTTATACAATACTTTATTTTTTAGCGATGTAAATTAAGAATTCTCTGAAACTTGAAAAATGTGTATTATTTTAAGTTGACAATAACATGTAAATAGAAAATTTATATTATTGGAATTATGTGTGTGTGGTATATACAAGATTATACCTTGTATGACACTTTTACATTAAGTGTGAAACAAGGTGTATTCCTATGTTTAAAGATGTCAAATTACTATTAGGACTAAAGAAAAAACAGGCAGAATTTTGTTATTTCCGAAATCTAAGCACAGCTAAACAAACTCTATTTTTACAATAGACATCATTTAGTAACTGATATTGCCTCTTTTCTTTCAATTTCGAGAGAATTTCTTTCAAAATTCATTGTATGATGATATTTAATTAGTTAAAAATTTATTAAGATTTCTTAAAATATTATGGTAATAAAATACTTAATATAGAAGTATACATAAAATAAAACAATATTCAATTTAAAAAATCCGTCGCTTTACGATGTGCAGTGATGAAATTTCTCAAAATTAAAACGTGTTCCTCTTCTGTTATGAAATTATGGTATGAAACATTTTTTTTTTCAAATAAATCGTTTATTTATCGTATATCTCATGAATATTACATAAGGGTTGGAAATAGACAAATATTTCTCCGTTTAACAGTTTCCTAGTTTATAAAGTAAGATTACATTACTTTATAAAAAAAAGTAAATCAGGGGAAATAATACATTAATAAATAATATAAAGTTAAGTAATAACGAAAGAAAGCTAATATATAAATACTATGCACTTTTAATATTGTTACAAAAATCCCTATAAAAATAGTTTTTCATCACAGGGATATAAATCAGAAAAGTTGACTTTGCTCGATGGAATATGTTTAAATATTTTTTTTAAAAATAATTCTGTGTACTTGCATTTTTAAAATATAAGGTGCTTTTTTTGAAACAGACAACCAAATAAATAAAATTAACTTCTTATTAATTTGCAGCACTGATGAACAAAAAGTTTCAATTCCCCTTCGATTTAATCATTCTTCTCTTAGTGGTGATGCCCATGATGATGTCCGTGATGATGACCGTGGTGATGACCATGGTGGTGGTGGTGTCCGTGATGATGGTGGTGTCCATGGTGGTGGTGGTGTCCATGGTGGTGTCCGTGGTGATGATGATGTCCGTGGTGGTGACCATGATGATGGCCGTGATGATGATGATGTCGGGCTTCTACATCACCGAGAGGCTCTCCTTGAGTCAAAGTGCATAAGACAACCAGGCAAACAGCAACAAAAACCAGAAGACTGACTCTCTGAAACAGAAACAGAATAAAACCATATAAAGTTATTGATTGCTTGTTATCACCTTAGTTATTTAAAAATTACTAATTTCTTTGTTTTTGTGATACTTCACTTTTTAAGAAAGCTTTGTAACTAAATTGATTAATAATTGTAAAAGGATGCTACTTTTTCTTTTTCTGATGGATTAAATAAGTAGTGTAAAAAGTATTATTCCCCAAATGTTTTTTATTATTTCGGCACAGTGTTTCGTGTCTTAATTTAAATCTTCATTAATACTTTGTCTAAATGTCTTAAAAAGTGTAATCTACTTTGAATAATTTTCACATTTTTGTAATTTCATGTTAAAAGTAAGATATAAACTTTCCTTACATTTTAATTCAAATCAACCGCGTTTTTTTAATACCATATGATTAACAGGAAAATATTGAATAAAGAATACTTGTAAGCTTTTAGTCACCTTCTATAATTTGATATCTAACTTTAATTTTGTTAATGCAACAAAGGTACTTAAAAATCGAATATCTTCAACAGCGTAAATTTAACAGCAAAAAGATGTTTCAAAGAATAATTAATTACTACTCTTTTAAAACATGAATTTCTGGAATACAATATCATTCTTCAGTTCATTTTTAAAGTTAATGATTTGTAGCAAAAAATATTTTTGTAAATTTTTGGTCATTCTTAAAGGAATAATGGTAACAATCCAAAGTTTCAATAAACACAAAATAACTTTCATAACCTCTAAGAAATTATCTTCAAATTTAAAATTAATAATCCTTCTTAAATATGAGGACGAAAATTAATTTAAAATAATCAAACATGCTTTCGGAATATTAATATTATTGTGTATATGTAAACTTCCGGCAAAAATTTGTTACATTATTTAAAATAAATCGCAGTCTAAAGTACTTATAATGATTAGAAAATTATAAAACGCAAAGGAAATATTTTACCATTTTGAATATAAGATTGAGTTTCAGTAAATCCTAAGGGATGTAATGATTTATTAGAATTTGATATCCAGATTCGCATCGCTTGCCTATTTATACTCAAATCCAAGCTCCAATTCATCGTAGGCTTCGGTCCTAAATAACGAATGTGCATGGCATCAGTTGGTCCAATGATCTTAATTATCAAGTTCATGTCAAAGCGATAACAAAATAAACGGATGCTTAGCAACCTGCGGACATCTTCGACAAAAAATAGAAAGTAAAAAAGCCGTTTTTTAATCTTTGTTTACTCATGCATGACATTTAATACCCCCCCCCCCCCCTTCTTTTTGTTTCCTAAACTCTCACTTTCGAGACAGAATTCTTACATTTCTCGTTGATGAAAAAAATTAACAAGTTTTTTTTCTTTCTTTCTACATGCAGCGGGATTCAAATTTCAGTAGTATTTTATTTCTGAATGTGGGTTATTATCCCACCATTCATTTGCTCCACTAAACTACATTCACAGAGATATCACGATGAAATTTTAAATGTTTTTTGATGCCTACATTAATAATAATATCTCAATACTTTTGCTATAGAGCATGATTTTTTTTTAATTAGTGTATACTGCGAATTGGAAAAAAAAAAATCTACTCGTAACAATTTGCCTCGTTTTTCAGATTTTGTTTTATTTCATCTTCCAATATAAGACCTGCGCGAAAATGAGATGCAATTTATTTCTGAACTCTGAAAGTTATTCTTTATGGTTGCTCAATTTAAAATCGCGTATTTTCTTTAAAAATCGAACCCACAAATTTCAAATCTTAATCTCATTTGATATGCGTAAAATATAAAAATTTAAGTGTAATTTTTTTCATGGCCTAAGCAAATCAACTAGCTCTCACAAATCAATATCTTTATACGTTATAATTTAAAGTTTAAATTTTACATAAAAGGGAGTAAAAGCGATGTTTTATGTTTTGAAGGTTTAGTTTTCAATGAAAATCTTGAAAAAGATAATTAAAAAGAATATCCACGAATATTGTTATATATATATATATATATATATATAGGCATCCCTATTTAATAAATTTAAGAGAAACTTGGAAGTTTTATGCAACACAGATTATCATATTTTATTTTTAAAAGAAGTGTTATAGATCAACAGAATGGATCTGTTTATCAACTGTAGTAAAAACAAATGACTAAAATAGTATTTAATTGTAAAGCCATCTTTATTTTTTATTTATTTATTTCCAAGTTTATGAGGAGATCCTCCAATAAAAAAAAATTTTGCAAGTCATTAAATACTTAAAATATTCCAATTATAAATATTTAATTACATTTTTTAAGAAAATCCCATATAAATAAATTAAGCACTGTACAATGTTATTCCAGATTCTATTTGCAAATCCTACTGATACTACACCGAAATTAGTCAAATTGCATCTGTTACTAATTTTTAAAACATTCAGTTAATCATATCGAGAAATTCCAATTAGTTATTGATGTTAGATGGATAAATGCAATAAATATTGCAAATATTGAGTATATGTACTCTGTACAATGTGATAAGGACTGGTAAAATTATTCCAGTTCGCAGCATAAAGTTCAGGTTCGTATTGATACATGGAGGAACCCCAAGACTGAGAAATATATTTTGTTGACCATTCTCCTTGTTCTTTATTCTCTGAAAAAATTGTCAGACTCATAATCTGCTGGAGTTGTGTATTCCCCTTATGGATGATATAGCCGAGGCGTTTGGATGTCACGAAAAATATTTTCCCTTCAAAAGAGCAAGCTTGCATAAAATTTATGCATTAGAGTTGCAATATATGTTTTAAAATGATGTCGATAAATTTAAAGGTCACTGAAAGAAATTTATTTATTTACTTTATTTTTTGTTTAATAATTGTACGAGGTGATTAGTGAATTCAATTTCAAAAACAATTCACTCCAGTTTCAATTCATTTTTCCAATCATTTGAATGCATGTGTTTTAAACTTTCAAAATGTCTTGAATTTTTAGCGACAGTTCTAAAAAAATAATGAGGTTAGGAAGAGATTTTTAATGGAGATATTTTAGCGCCAAGTTATTGAAATGTTCATATTTGAATCCTCCGTGCTGCCATCTATCTGCCATATAAACTATTAATTTTTAAGGAAAAATGTTTCATAGTAGTTATTATTTTAATATCACTTTTAACAAAATAATATACAAGGAATAATCAGCAAAAAACGAATAATTATTTAAATTACATTTAGATTTGATCCCTAAAAGTCTTAAATTTCTTAAAATACGGGCGCGTGCGTGTGTGTATTTATATAAAATATATTGTGAAATTAAATTTAATGAATTTAAAAAATTTTCAGGGGAGATATATATGATTCAAAATTAACCTTATAGTTCAGATGGATATCCAAAATCTATATTTTTATATATACGTTAAAATTCTTTTAATTGAAAATTACCTGGTTATTTAATTAAAAGAGGAAAATCAGAACCATTTCTTTGAAATGTATTACTCAAAGGAATAATTATATCGATCATTTTCCTTATTAAAAAATATACGAGTGAAGAATATCGTCTTTAAAGAAAACTCTTAATAAAGTCAGGGTAAGTTGTGAACTAGATCGAATACAATACTTATATTTCTGTATTTTTCAATGCACTTGAAAAGAGAAAAAATATGCATGAGCGGGAAAAAAATGCAGACACAATTAATTATTATTAATATATTACGAGACCTGAGCTGAGCGGGAGCATTATTAATGCCATATAAAAATACTCCCAAACAAAGTTACATGTATGATGATAGTTATTATAACAATAGTATACAGTTAAAAATAAAAATAAAAAAAATAAGATAATAATAAAAATAATTTTAAAATGGGATACAAATTTTTTAAAACTGAACTAGTTCAAATATTTAAGACAAATGGACAAAAAGTAAGTTCTTAAAACGCTTTTTCTAGATAATGCACAGAATTAATATAAAATACTTTGAGAATAAAAAACATTTAAAAAAAATCTATCCTTCAAGACTTTCAACTGTAACGTTTCAGGATCACTTCTTTCTTTTTCCGTTATTAATCAATGTTTAAATAATCATTAATTAACATAGTCACTAATTAATATTTCACATAGTATTAACATAGTGAAATCAAACTAGTCAGAAACTCAACTTGAATTTATTGAGAACTCAAAGTAATCAAAGCACAAGATATTTTTATAAAACCCGTCGATTAATACTTGCCCATGTCTGAATTTAAAGATAAATCTTGTGTCTAGGTATTTGTATGCATTCGAGTCCGTGTCCTTAGTAAAACTTAAAATGAGGGACTGACTCATTGACCCTTGGTGGATCTTCTTTATCTTTGATCCTATCTCAGCATAGACACAATTTTGATGTGTTCTTTGATAACTTCTGCTCACTCTGATTGAAGAAAAAAGAACCAGCTCAGGTCTCGTAATCATTGCTTGACCGATATTCAAAATTACGAGAGCCTTCGCCGCTATTCCTTGTGTTGCTTTTTCGTGGAACTTTAATAAACAGTCAGTCTCTGAAATTCAACAAGTTCTGGATGACCACAAAATCGGTCAGTTGCGTCAATTTTTTCTTCATTCGATACTTTTGAGGAATTAAGTTATAAATTTTTTCCTTCTTATATAATTAATAATTTACGGTTCAATTAAATTTTTTGTTACAGTAATTATCATTTATAATGAAACGATAAAAAAGGAGCAACTTAACTCAGAATCAGAATCATAAGAATGGGATGCATAGTGTAAACAAAATTTAATAAATGTTTCAGTAGTCAGAAAAACTTAGTGTTTAGAAGTATTTTATTTTTCTGTAAATATCATCTCGTTTCATCAATGATTTGGCTTAGAGATAGTAATATCTATAACGAAAGAATGTATTTTCGAAAGAATCAGTCACGTTTCTTTATGGTAAATGTATAATAATTTTGAGGATTGTTTGAAGAAGAAACTGGCATATTCATGAATATTAACTCATCTATATAATCTTCCGTAAGGATGCTTTGATTAATAAAAAGTCATTTCGATTCTAAATCATTCAACGTCGTGCGATAATTTTAAATAATTATTTTAAGCTGACTGATTACAATGACGTATAAGCGATAAACAAATACTTCTTATAAAAAAATTTCACAATGTATAGCTCCAGAACTTAATGCAAATATGATGCATACTTATAATTACATTTGTTACAGATGTAACATTACAAGTGCAATGTATATTTGTTTAGTAAAGGCTTGAATTTATTTAAAATTTCAAAGGACGTTTATTTAGAACGATAGAATTTTTTATTTTTATTTTCTTGCTCCGATGCTATTTTATTTGTTTTTCACTCTTCTTCGTACGCTAATGCACTCAAAAAGAAAATTAGAGTTGACTGAAATAATGTTTTCGTGTTTTGCTTCATAGTGTTATCTCGTATTTTAAGCCCTGATGTAAGTAATTAAGTAATGAATAATGTAAGTAATGAAGTAATAAAGCTTTTAAGTAATGAAGCTAGTGTAAGACGTCACACTACATATAACACAACACCCCTCAGATTAAAACCAGACTCCAAGCGGAGCAGATCAGACACAAAGTAGAGTCTTAGTGTGTAAGTAAGCGAGTTGACACTCGAAAGTTCGTGAGGATTGAAATGCTAAAAGTAATCTGCACAGAACACCGAGCTAACGCGACAGGATTTAAAAGATTAAAGGGACTAATGTTATCAAAAAAAAAAAAAAAACGTGTATATTGATTTCGTACGAACTTTAAAGGTAAGTGAAAAGTGTGGAAGTAAGCTAAAGTAAATAACAATTAAGATATTGTTATTACGGAGGAATATGAAAAAGACAAGTGAAATCATATTATAAGAGAAAGGTGTTAAGTTTTAAAAGTTAAAGTTAAATGAAGATAATAATTCGAAGGCACTGAATATTATTAAGCTGGTATCTTTTTAGAGAATAAGCCAATGCGTTACAATACAATAGAAATTTGAATACAATTCATGGGGAAAAAGAAGTTCCAGGGGAAAAAACATTTGAATTCAGCTTAAGAAATTAAGCTTATTTATAATTATTCCTAATGCTTAAATTTGTGGGAGGCGTAATTAACTTCAGGAAATAATAATAACAACAACAATAACAAATTAAATTAAAAGATAACTCTTTTGTCAAAGCAAAAGATATAATTCAGTGCCTTATAAATGATGAGACTAAAATTTCATAGTTTATATTTCACAAAATAGTTATTTACATTTTCGTTGGTATTTTACAGAATAGATTACAAAAATTTTAATAACTGAATTTCGAATAAGTTCATTATTTTAATCGGATTCTCTATTCTCTCATATTACTTCACAGAAATAATATTTATTTTTATAAACTTCTTTTCATTAACGTAAAATCCCCTAAAAAGTAAACAGATAACAGAAGTGAAGGAAAACTTACCATTGCACACACACAAATAAATTTTTGTAACAGTACACAAAATATTCTCAAATGGAAGAGCTAATTAGTCTTTAGTAAGTCTCTGTGAATCATAAATATATTTCCATTGTCCTTCATTTTACACAATTTTTGAGTTACTGTAACTTCATTTGAAGATTTTATTTCAAAAGCATTCCTAACTAAGAATAAGTTTTTTTACAAAAAAGAAGAAAAAAAATATTCGGATGCCATCAGTCGTAGATAGTATGAAATACGTCAATAATAAAAAAAAATTAAAAAGAAATTTAAAAAAAATTATTAATAATGGCAAAATTATATACTGACTATGACACGTCATACAGAAAAGAGTATATTTTTAAACAAATCAATTCTGCTCGAATCAATCAATTTTTTTCCGGTAAAAAAATGTGTTGCAATATTTCATCTCCAATATTTCAACATAGGAAAATAAATATCTTTCTCCAATAAGACAGGTTTTTTAAACATACCTCAATACATTTTGCATTAAGTATTTGCACTGAACAGAGCTATTCCACATTTTAAATAGGCGATATTTTAGATTTTTTATCATTTGTAACCAACTAATTCTCAAAAGGATTTTCAGCTGTAGTTTCAATTCCAATTTTTTTCTAAACCCTCCTGCACGCCAAAGAATGAATATTCATATCTTACTGAAATGGATAATACAAAACCATGCCTTAATGCAAACTTTCTCCTTTCCCTTTGGTCATAGTTCTTATTCTCACACCCTGTGTGAGAGTAAAAATTCTAGTATACCCTTAGTACTTGCCTCTTGATTGTAATTTGGATTTTCCTCCCCCTTTCTTGATGGCTTCAGAATTAAAGTCTGCCGAAAAGAGCTGATGCACGTTAAATCTACCGAGGCTCTAAAATCTTCCCTTTAGCAGGGTTTGGAAGTTTAGAGAAAGAGATGACTGTTCAGGTGTCGTCCTCATTATTTGAAAACTGCTCAAAATTGCGAGGTCCAACGCCAATAATTCTCGTGTTGCTTCTAAGTGCGACGCTAATAAAACAATAAATCAACCATTTAATAACCAAAAGATTATGTCTATTCTTAAACTTCAACGAATGAATGATTAATGGAAATATAATTATATTTTAATTATATTATACTTAAAATATAATTACATTATATAATCATATATTATATTTAAAGTATAATTCTATAATTATAGAAATACATTAATATTTTAATTTTGACATAGACACAAATGTTAGTTAGGAACAGAGCCGGGTAGCCAATGCGCAAAAGGGGTCAAAATTCTGAGATTCATAGTAGCCGCGAATATCACATTAATTTTTCTTTTTCCTAGTCTTTTTGTTAATACGTTTGCTCACTACAAATTTTTTTTTAAGAAACTACACAATGAAAAAATAGATCATTTAATTCAGCATACTTTTTGATGGGTTTTCAGAATCTGTAATGGATGGAACAGATTGTATTAAGGGGGAGAGGGATTCTTGGTTGGGTAGGAGGGGGAAATGCTGACAGCTAGGAGTAAGCAGATTCAAAGGGGTTGGAAACGACTGCTCTGAAACTCTCTTCTACCTAAAAAAATGTATCCACAGTTTGGGTCATGTTCAACATAGAAGAAAACAGCTTTAATGGAGGAAATGATCCTTTCATTAATTTAAGAATCGCCACAAATGATGGAAGGAAATCTTACTTTTTTTTTTTTTTTTTTTTTTTGTCGGTGTTTCTTGATGAGAAGAAAAATACGATGATACGGTCATATAACAGAAATCGCGGTTGCAAAAGAGAAAAATAATTGCTGAAGATATTCAATAACGTTACTTCAAATTACTCCAATAACGCCTCCTCGTTATTTATTCGCGTTGTTTCTGAAATGTTAAATGTCGAAGGTAGATAGAAGAGTCTTGATATTTGCAAAAAAATAACTCCGATTGTGATCCGAAGCGTAAGTGGAAAGCAGACAAATCAAATTTCTCTTTTACCTCCCCAGATCTGACTTCGCACGTTACATATTATTGATTCTTTTGAATCAAACTGAATTGATTCGATTCATTATATCCTTTTGCTCTATTTTTTCTTATCTTTTTTTAGAATTTTCTTTTAACTTCAACTAAAGAATGAAAATTTAAAAGTAAACTTATTTGTAGTTTCAGATTATGAAAATATTTATACGAGACTTGATTAAAAAGTAAAGCATCCATGGTCAAGTTTTTTTTTTTTTTTTTTTTTTTTTTGCAACCCTATTTCCACAGTTCTTGTTGTATCTGAAAGCTACATGGGCCTTCCATACTATTACCTTTTTGGTATGGTACCTTTCCCTTTCCACGCATTTGCACCAACACGTGACTTGCTGGATTAACCCTTTTGGAGAAGAATTCAGATGGTTGTTTTCGACACCAAACTTTAACAGCAGTTTTTTACCTCGTCGCCGGATCGAAAATGATGTTCTTTAAGATTCTGTTATCTTTTTTTTTTAAAGAGGTGAAAATCTTATGGTGGAAGGTCGGATGCAAGGATGCCTCTCAGCTTCATCTCCATGTGGGTCACTATTTTCTACAGTTCTCTACGCAATAAACACGCCTGGAAAAACAAAGCAATTCATTACTTAAAGGGAACATCTGGTTTACAGGTGCAACAAGAATTTCGAAAAATCAGGTAACTAATAAAAAAAAAAAATTATGACTGTGGAGGCAGTACCTCTCTTTAATTCAGCATTCGATGGTTCGGAACATTCTTTTTCCAATACCTGTCGAGTCTTCCACCTTTGGATATTTTCGTGTACGGGAGTTTGTTGACCTTGACCGTCAGGTCATGATGCAGCGCTGCTCGCATTTTCGAGCAGTGACTATCGTAACTGTCAATTTTCATTTCAGCGTTGCACTTCTTGTTTTCTAACGAATTACATGTAATATTTTCCCAGTATTACAACTGTTTACGAATAGTGTACTGTACAATAAAATGTTCTCGAAACCTATCATGTTTTCAAGGGCTAATGAAACAAGTGTAATCATGTTACTAGAGTAGCTTGTCGGAATTTGTTTTAACTGTCATGGTATTACATTTTCTTTTGCACTTTTTTTTTTATTAATATCAAAATATTCAATTAAATTAATGTTAAATTTTAGAATTTAGTTTTGCAGTTGCTAAAATGACTAAATATTTATGTCTACACAGATTCAGAATGTACGTAAACACATTAAATACATGTTTTAATCGTTTAAAATTTTAATTAGAGTGATTTATTTTAAATATCCACGTTAAAAATATATTGATGCTCGATAATCCGAACTTTCTTTACTTTTCAACTAAACCTCGTATTTATCTATAAGACTGTGTCACACGCATTGCTTAAAGAATAGGACACAAACTCTGAATACTTAATCTGGTCGCATATTCCTCCATTAATAATTTAATATACTATTATAGATAATAGCATGTTTTAAGAAACTCTAATTTTGCATGCCCTTAATTAACTTTAAAAAGTTGTATTGCAATTAATAATATTTTTTTTTTCAAACTGAAAATTTCTGTATGAATAGCACCATACTATTATGAGATTGAAACGACTCTTCTTTGCAGTATTACTCTGAAAGGGGAAGAGAGACATTTAGAGATATTTCGTCTAATAGAAAGGAAAGATTAAGCAATCACCCCTTGAACTTGGCGACCATTTTGGCGACTTGGGAAGAAACTTCGCGACTTTGGCGACAAAACAAAGGTTCTAGAAAATGCTGGAATCTTGTCGATATCTTGATTAGGGTGAAAGTTATGACTTTCCCAACAATTTCCCTGTGATGCTATACCTGTTGGGAACAGCAGCAAATACGCACAGATTCGAAGGCAGGGAGATCGATCGGCATTGGTTGAACTAATCTGACGGGAACTGGTCAGTATCTGCTCGAACTGTCTGAGTCCATGTGAAGTGTTACTGTGGATAATTGTTCTTAGTAATAACTTATAAGCTGGTGAGCCGAACGTCATTGAAAGTTATGTGACAGATTACAAATGTTGTTTTATATGTGTTGCTGATCTGCACAAGGGCTACATTTGTTTTTGTTGTGTCACTCATCTGTGCAAGCGCTGTGTTTCCTGTTAGTGTTGCTAATATGTCGAAGTGTTGCTATCTGTGTTCATCTTGCTCTGAATATTTGTGAATGAAGCGTCAATTACCATCCTCCATGTTGGACTGATTTCAGTTGATACACTCACACAAGATCGGAGAATTTCTGTAATAATACCCTGAATTTATTTACGCATAGAGAATAGCATATTTTAAGTAATAATTCATGCATTTCTCTACATAAATTATATTTTATATATTTTTAATCCTGCACTTTGATATTAAACCAATTTTTAACTTTATATATGGAAACGAAAAACTATTATTAAATAGATGTTTCTAAATTTTAAAAGCACATTATATATATATATATATATATATAATACTTCGGTGCTTTAGAAATATTGAATTAAAACATGCGTTGTACTTAAGTCGAGGCAGTCGTGGGTCAAAAAAGAAATTTTACATAAAAGAACAATGAATTTATTTATGTTCAAACCAGAGGGAGGCAGACACCTCGATAATAGCGGCAGACGTCCACAACCACTGACTCTGATAATTAGGTAAAAAGTGGCAAGGTTTTTCTCTCTGTTTGTTTCTCCAGGGAAATTAAATTAAGGATTTTACATACCACATAGTAATAGATGTAAGGATCTTTAAGTATTTTACAAGGAGACTTATTGTCTGGTAAGGAATATCCTTTTTAAATTGAGAGAGTGGGAAATGCTGATCTTAGCGTTTTTGGAAAACGCGTGGTTACATTAATTAAAAGATTGAAAGGAATGGGATCACAAATTACGATGAACTCATAACTAAGGTAATTAAAAAAATAAGACAAATTAAAAAATTAATTAAATTTATTGGAAAATATTGCGATTTCCCCCCCAAATAATGCTCCAAAAACATTGCAATTTCCATGACACGAGTGTGTGTTAGGCCTTTACATCTAGGCGTACCTTACAGAGATGTCTAATTAAGAAATTTAAATTTATACTAGAATAAAACCAAAAATCCCTTCCCCATTACAAAAACTCATAAACAATTTCTAATGAAAAGATTAAAAAAATGTTAAATGACAATGTAAATAAAATCTTTGCGCTGTGTGTTATTAAAAGTTTAACATTCGTTGTAGTTGGCATAATTGCTTGAAGTAATTAATAACATCATAATTGCATAAAGTTCAGCAAAACAACATTAACTAAACAATGATTACAGCGGTATTTACTAAATGAGAATTTAATGAGTGCATTAACATTCATTTTTCAAACAAATAGAATGTGTATTAAGATTAATTTACACTCTGTTAAAGTTAATTGTATATTAATTCATATAAAATTCGAAAACAAACTATAACTGCAAAGCCAAGTGAACCAGACCCATAAATTTTGAATTGCACTGGTGCATGAACCATGCCAAATGGAAGAATTGTGGAGTGGAACCACATTTTCCTTTTTCAAGGTTAACTATTTTAAAAGTGAATAGTGGTACATGAACCCCTCTACATTGAGAACGGAAGGTTAATCATAAACATTTTTGAGTAGACATGCGACTTCCACTGATGACAAGATTCTCCGAAACATTATTTACAAAATTTTCAACTTGCATATCTTGATTGAGAGTATGAACATGAGCAAAATAAAATTTGATGTTCATCAGCATGTATCAAAATTGTCAACAGAGTATGGAAATAAGTTTTTTATAGTTGTTTGTGTTTACAAATATTATATAACAAATAATAAGTCATTATATGCATTTTATATTTTATCACATTTCAAATTCAAAATAAAATATGTGTATAATATATTTCTAAATATTTCCCAAAATCAAATATCAGATCAAAACCTCCACACAATTTATAGAAGTTTCAATAAAATATCAAGCAAAATTTTCCCATAATTAATATTTCAAATTTTAAGACACTCAATAAATTATCTGAATAGCAGAAACTTAAAACGTGGAAATGTGTTTCTCAATAGGCAACTAAATATGAATGGTTTCCGAATTGTATATCAAATTTAAAACAATATCAATATTAATAAGCATTTTCTCTTTGTAGATTGGAATATTCCAATAATAAGGCGGATGATTAAATTTTGCAACAATTTTTGACCCATTTGAATGGTTACCTTTTGAACATATCTTCCCTTTTATATTCCATAGAGCTATTCAAAAAACTTTGACCAAATGTAGAATTGGACTTTCTTGTTATTACTTTAATTATTTGATTGCACTAATTTCGTCTTTACCCGTAATTTTTACCACTAAACACCGCCCACTTAAGCGATTTTATAATACACACATCAGACAATGATTTGTTGATGAATTTTTAGGTGAATAGTGCACAGAAGGCCTTTAGATGAATATTGCAGAGATGATACTGCTGGTGAATATTACAGATTATCTTTAGATTAATATTGCTGGTGACTAATGCAGAGCCATTATTAAGTGGCTCACAATTATCGAGCGCCTGTTCTTCTTGTGTAAGCGATATAAAATTCGATTTTTAATTAACAACTTTTACGATCACGCAGAACCATCCTTCCCGCTGATTATAATTATACTTCGGTACTTCAGAAATAGTGTGTTGAAAACATGTTTTGTACTTAAGTCATGACACAAGAGGAAAAATTTACAAAAATGTTATCTGAATTTATGTTCACACGAGAGGGAGGCAGATACATCGGGAATGGCGGTGGACACACACATCCACTCACTCTGGTATTTCACAACGTGGAAAAACTAATCTTAGCATTTTTGAAAACTGCATGATTTTCATAATTAAATGAATAAGTTGAATGGGATCATGAAATAACGATGAACACATTAATATGGAAGTGATAAAAAAATAGGATAAATTAAGAAATTAATTAAAATTAAGGGAAATCATTACATATATATAATCACTAAATCTATATAAATATTGAAACATATTCTCTGTTCGAAAAAATTGATCCAAATTTAGTTGTCGTTCCTTAACACTACACGAAGACTTCCAAGAGGAAAAAAAAAAAGTATGATAATATAGTTACATATATATAACACGATAGCCCTTGATCATTACTTGGGAAAAGCTAATCAACATTTATTTTTATTTTTATTTCTTTGTCGTACACATCTCGTAAATTTCGCTTTAAATGTGTAAAGATTTGAATGCCAAAGGAAAACTTTTAAAATATATTTATTTATAATATAGTCATCTCAAAAAGAATACAATTGAATGGTGTTTTTTACTTACAAGCAAAAAAAAATAACTAATACTATAAGATTTAGATATTGTTCATTAATGTTAAATTTTTATTTCGATGTGAATATTCTTTAAGTCTGCGTTTCCGTTTCATCAATGATTGAGAAATGACAGCAAACAGTTATATACTCATTAAAACCGTAATTATTTTGAAAATGTAAAATTTCTATTATAAGGTAATAAAAACGAGTTGAGAGAGAGAGACAATTTACCTTTAAAAAGGAATGTTGCAGAAAGGGAAAAATTAGTTTTTTTTTTTTTCCATTTCTTTTATTAAAAGTAAATTTATAAGAATGGAAAACAAAAATGTGTGCAACATTTAAAAAAAATTACATTTATAATCATTATAAAAATTAGAAAGACTGGGAAATAAAATTTTCCAGCATTTTAAAAACAAAAATAAAATATTTCTGCTTAGGAGGAGCATGGGAGATTTAGAATCCAAACACTTTCAAAGGCCATATACCTCTCTGCTCATAAATTTAAACCGTTTCTATTCAAGTTCTATAATACTAAAATACATGTGCTAAATAAATACTAAAATATATATATACTAAATACTAAAATATATATACTAAATACTAAAATATATATACTAAATACTAAAATATAAATACTAAAGCTGTATTATATATATATATACAGCTTTAGTATTTATATAACAGGTATGTCATTACGATTTTATAAATTTATAAATTTTTGATTTTTATCCTCCTTATTTTTTATACTCTGAAGTCGACAAATTTATTTAAGAAATAACAAATCGTTAATAATTCGTTAAAATATCTATGCTTAAATGAAACAAAAAAAAATCAAATTTTCGATTGATAAAGGAAAGAAACTTTTATTCCTTCATCACGTAATTGATTATATACCAATAATCAGATGTGCATTGATTACAGTAACTGAGATTGCAGTAATTTACTTTGAAATATTTATTCTAAAAAGATAATTACAAAACAGTTATTCATTATTTTGAAATAATGTAGAGAGTGTGAATGTGTTCACTGAAGGCTTCATTTAAAAAAAAGAAATTTAAATTTATGGTGTTCCGAACACGAAATATATCTATATAGAAATTCAAATCAAAATTACATTTATTTTGACAATTTAGAACAGAAATTAGGTGGAAAAAACTAATTAATTAATTTTACAACCACAATTTCCATTACTAATCTTATGTGCAGATGTAAATATATATAAAATATAATAAAGGTAAATATTTGTATTTGCCTTGCCATTAGAAATAAGAATATGTATACATATATAATAACAGTTGAAAATTCAATTTTGTATGTAAAAAATGAATCAGAATTTTATACTGAGTAACTTCGAAAAAATACAGATGAAATAATTTGATAATTGAGTCAAGTCAGTTAATTGTATCTTAAAGATTTTTCTTCTCAGAAATTTCTAGAAAATTGTATTTTCGTTTTCATTATCTGCAGGATTGCTTAACAGATGGCAGCACGTCACATGGGAAAATTTCATTAGCGTGTTTAATCGATTCACTTCAATGGAGTTCCGACAATTTTCAAAATGATTGAATAATCATTTTATTAAAATTATTTAAAAGATCTGAGAATAAACTTCTACAAACACAAAAAGTATCTGTAAATTAAAATATTACAAGACTCGAAAATCATTTCCATGTCATTTCATTTCTTAAACCTTTCAAATATATGCACTCCCTCCCCTTCTCTTGAGGATACTTTGAAGTCAAATTCTATAAGAAAATTTTCTGTAAGGCGACTTGACCGACTTTTAATTACGGTAGGATCCTGCGTTTTAGTCTGGTTAGTCTTATGGGTAATATGGCCTGATTAACTTTGCATCCTGATGATGATATTCTAAAATATGACTTTGTAGTCCCAAACAACCTAAAGATAATAAAGCTCCCAGGAAACATCTTCCTATAACTTAAGTCATTTCAACAAATTTCTGTTCAATTGGAGTTCGAGCTTTGCTTTGTGACATAATGATATCTGGAGCTATGCATGAGTTACTGACAAGCCTCAAAAGTCAGTTGATTTATCGATTAACTTTTCTGAGGGAGTGGAAAGACAACAACTCCAAGGGTTTTTTAAAAGATTCATCGCATGCTTATTTTTAAGGGAAATTATTACAAACGGTTGAAAATTACAGAATTTCAACCTTCCACGTTTTGATCTAATTAAATAAAATTACTGAAAATATACTTTTAGATTTCTATATAAAATTTTTGTATGAAAATCGATTCCGAATTTTTATTGAAATATAATTCATCAATAAAAATTCAATTTTCATCAGAATGAAAAAAATTTTAATCTCACACATATATTAAATATTAAATTTGGATCAAATATACATAAATTCTGCAGAGATCAGTAGATGCTAGTTTTCACAGAGCTTTTTTTTTAATTGAATCAATATCGAAATATCCTTTTTGAAATAGTTCATAACAAAATAGGCAGCGATTCCCTTTTCCTTACGCCTATAATCAAAATAAAAACAAAACATTTCTTCATATGAACAATACTATATCATAAATATATCTGCGTAGCATTTGAAGTCTTAAAAATTATTTCACAAAATTCTTTCTACATTGTTTTATGATTAATTGAAGAAAAAAAATCACACCAAAAGGAAAGTACAAAAAAGATGAGGGGAAATTAGTGGTTCGTTATAGATTTTAATCTTAATTTCTTAAGTTAAGATTTATCTAATAAAACATATAATTATATCAAAGCAGTTACTCACTGATGTTCTTACACAGGAAATTTGTATTACAAATAATTCGATTACAAAAATATGTGTATACAAATACAATACACAAATTTAATTATTAAAATCAAATATTAAAATTGTAGGTGCTGCCATCAATAATACATAATGCTGCATAAATCATTTTTTACAATATTTTTGTCATTATATTTTTTTATTGAAACCAAATACTTGGACAAAACAATAATTTGTTTATTTGGAAATATTTTCATTTCTCCTATTCAAGATTAAGAGCTCAAATTTATAAGATTGATTTAACATTGACAAAAAAAAAAGTCAGTGTAAAATATTTGCTGAATTTGAAAGTGAAAAAAAAGCGTTTTTCTATGAAATATCACCAAAATCTTTTTTGTTTTTCAACAATGAGTAGAATAACACTTGTAACATTGAACCATGATCATAGTGATAAGAGATGATTCTTCTATTAGCAACCTGGATTTGAAATCTTTGACCAAAGTATTGTCGAATTACGAATAATGATGATAATATTCACACATTCCTTTCATAATTGTTTTAAAAAATCGGAAAAATTCGTAGTTCATACAGACAATAAAACTCGCTCTTATTTATTTATTTTGTTGTTGTTGTTGTTCAGTATCCAATATAAATCAGAATTCTCGATTATCATATGACATTCTTTTACATGTGTCATACAGCTTTAAAAATCACAATGGGAAAAAATATTGGTCAGTAAAGTAATTTATTATATTTTATTCGCTTCAAAATGTTTTCATATATATTATTCGGCTTGATTTATTAAGGTTTTAGAATAGGTTTTCTTCAAATAGAAAAACTAGAATTGCAATGAAAGAAACTAAATTGGAACAATAACAGAAAATTGAAAAAGTTCGCTTAAAAATTATGTGGAAAGTAGATGAAATTTGTTTTTTATACTTACACGTGATAAAGTATTTAAAAGATTACACCATTATTAAGCAGCAAATGCAATATTTCTCACGACCATGGAAAATAAAACTGCGACATTAATACTCAAAAAGTAGGAGTTAAATGATAATAAATGTATCAATCACAGAACAGCTTGTTAATAAAGTACTCTCTCGGTAATCCAGTAGAAATCGGATCAGTGTACCTCCGGATTACCGAAGACGCTGGATTACTGGAAAATTAGTTATAACAATACATTTAAACAGTAAAAGCTGTATGTTATTGAAAAAATTTAATACAATACAAGCAGACAGTCAAACACAATAAATAACAAACACGATAAAAAAAAAAGTACTGTAGCCTACTTTATTCCATTAAAGTAGAAGGCATAAAATAATTTTCTATGACTTTGTCAGCCAGTGTAAAAACACCAGGTTACTGGCAGGACTGGAAAGAACTTCCAGATTATAGGAGTGCTGTACTTTCTTTAAAAAATTTGAAACAGACATGCGTATTTTGTTTTTTCAGTCACAAAAAACGTTTTCTTTTTTATTTTAATATTTGTATCTTATTTATAACACTTTTTTTTTTCACATACCCGATCTTGATTTAGTTCAAATCAAGATATGGTATGTGAACGGGTCAATAACGATGTCAGTTCCATAAAATATATATTAGAACAATACACCCAAAGATTTTTTTTTCACTCATCGAAAAGTAAGCATATAGATTTGAATAATTAGTTTATAAAGCTGCTTAAATTAATTAAACTTAACTTATCTTTATAAATAATTACAAACGGTGATCAACTTTTAACTGAGAAATATAATCATTTACTAAAACAATTAGTTCATGTTTTAAACAAATCAAAGATTTCAAAAACTTAATTTTTTTTTTGAAGAATTATAGACAGGAATTGATGTATAATATTTATTTCATTTGAAGGAATTTATGATGCCAAATAATAAACGTCAAATAAATTTCAAATTTTCTACATAATATTAATAAAAAATTTATCAATGGTAAAATCATAGCTCCGTTTCCAGCTGCTTTGTGTCCGACCGAGTAGTTCGCATTACTCACTTATTATCACTCAAGGATTTTGAATAAGGATCGGATGACGAGGTCGACATTTAAGCTGAAATGCATTCCAAAATATATCAATTTATTTTTCAAGTAACTTATTTTGAAAGGAACAGATTCTTTGTTTACTTCATAAACATGTTTTTCGTTTGTTATCAAAGAGAAAATTTACAATGTAATGAATCAACGTAATTTTATTTCGAAAATTGAAAATTTCTTTTAAATTTCTGTCAAAAAAAATGGAAGGTAACTATACATTTGTTAAGGTAGAGAATTAAATAAGATATATTTTTACAATTCTGTGCAATCTTACGGAAAGCATTTAACAAATACTGATAAAAAAAATCTTCAACTCAAATTAAATTATAGAAGACAAAAACTTTTGGATTGTCTTAAAAATGTGTAAGGATATTATATGTTCGTTCGAATTTTTCTTTAAATGAAGAAGTCACTTCATGATGTTCAGTTTTTATATCAATATCCTTGACATAAAATTACAATTGTTTTAAACTTTCGCTTGTGTGATTTTGAACTTATTTGAAATTATAAGTTGACGTACCATCACTACAATTTCATAACCTTATGAATAATTTTTTTAATGTTGTACATATTATGATTATTCATGTGATTTCAAAATACTGTACATTCAGCTTAGAAAGATAAATCAATATTCACACACTAACATATGAATATTGATTGTGTGCTTATCGTTAAAATAAATACTTTTTTCGTGTAAAAGCTATTTTCCTTATCTGAAACAGAGAATGAAATCAAATATGTTGTATTTGCCTTCTTATTTCTGGAAAATTCCTGACTATTCCGATTCCAACATAACACGCAATCAATACTACGTCGCACCGTTCGTGTTGGCGGAACTGGATCGATCAAGATTGCGAAGGAAAGGAGGACAATGAAAGACGTAAAAATTGGGTCTCTGCGCATGTGCAATAACAAACGCTGAAATATTTAAGCCGATTTTGTATCGATTTAAGATTCATAAAATAAGTATTGCTTGCAAAAGGATGAACAGATTTCCTTAAAAACTAAATACAATTAAGAATTTTCAATGAATAAATGCAAATAATCTTTTTAACATGGTATCTGAAAGTCAGTCTCTGTGCATGCGCAGTTGTCCAATTTCATTGCTCTGTTCATTTTAAGCCAGTATTGTGACGTCATGCCCCCGTACACGTGTAAGAAGACGCTGCGTCGATCGTTAGTAATTCCAGAATGTTCCAAGGACATTCTTCGACGAAGCGTTAGCAAAAATGGCGTCAAAACACTAGGAAAAAAAGGTTATCTACACCTACTTCGACGACGACGCGCAGGATGTGATTACGCATTGCGGTTTATGATCGCAATACGTTTCTGTTTTGAACATTTCCAGAAATTTTTCTGATAGTTGTCTGTTTTTCGTGATTAACATTGCGCTAACAATTTCGATATCTATAAATTACTCATAGTGCTTTTGATAATCAAAACAAATTGATATTTTAAAATTTAAATATATTTTCCAAAATATGCTTTATAAATTATGTTTAAGTAATAAAGAGGATTCAAAGTTTTATAGCTAAACAAAGCATAAAAATATATTATTCCAGAGGAAATTAAACGAATGCGAAACTATAAATACATTTAATAACTTGAAATACTGTAGTACATTTAAAATTTGTCGGGAAAAATGTTTTATATTTGGATGAATTTTAT
Source organism: Nephila pilipes (assembly GCA_019974015.1). Classification (NCBI taxonomy): domain Eukaryota; kingdom Metazoa; phylum Arthropoda; class Arachnida; order Araneae; family Nephilidae; genus Nephila; species Nephila pilipes. The sequence goes on from BMAW01080480.1 coordinate 908,987, forward strand.
TTCGACTTCGTTGTAAATTGAAGTATTATTAAGATTTATCTAAAATTTAACCAGAAAGCAAGGAAAATGAAATTTTATCAAAAACAGTTGCACCTTATTACATCTAGTCATATTATATTATAAAATTGTTGTTGTTTTATTATTGTACATGCACGTGCAATGTCTTTAAGGAGGAAATATAAATTAAATACCTTAAAACAAAAATTTAGATTCTCGTCTATACCCATCATTTCGAATTTCTGAACTTAAATATTCATTACTATAATTTTTAAGTTATTTTTCATAAATCTAAGTAGTATTTCTTTGATTACTATAAATTATATATATATATATATATACGAATTAATGTTATGTAAATATCGATTAGATAAATACTCTAAAGGAAAATGAAAACTTTCGTATTTTATTTAGTTTCTTTAAATTCTATTTCATTTATTTATTTGTATATTGAAAAATCATTAAGGACATTTAATAATTTTAACAACAATGTCAAACTTCGTCAACTATGAAATATATTTCTATTTCTTTCTCGAAGACCATTGTAAACGATACACTGGTCGTCCTTTTCCTTTCCTCGTCTCTCTTGAAAGCAATTTCATTTATCCCTGATATGTTCTGCCATTCATAATTATGAAAGGAATATAGGGTAATACAAAAACATAAGTCCTCATTGTTTTAATGACTAGTGGTAATGGTCGCGGACGATGTTTTCTTCGAGTTATGGGTTCAAGCCCTGAAGACAGAAAAGATCCGTCTTGTAGCGTTAAAACTGGTCGTTACACCCTCTCCATTGGTATGGCGTTGAAGTTTGAAGAGGGAGATGCCTGCTCAGAAGTCATCCTCATCACTTGACCTAGGTTCAGAATTATGACGTCCTTTGCCAATGGTCCTCGTGTTGCTTCTCAGGGCGACATTTATAAACAATCACATCACATCCTAACTTTTACTAGCAAAAACATATTTTCAGAGAGAGAGAGTTTACATTTTTGAGTCGAAGACACATAATTTTGAGAATATGCAATGAATGAGGCATGTGAAGTATTCCATCAGAAAATTTTCTAATTTGATAATCAATACTCAAAATTAGCAGCACTTTTATTGTCTATGTCCTTTTACGTCTGCTTAATGTAAAAGATACGAACCAACATTCAAACGCTGTTCTTGACAACAAAAAAAACTCTCAGTATAATCAAGAAAGGAAGAAGTTATGATTCATAAAATCATTTATCATGGTGTTCGTGTTCTTTTATAGAATATAAAAGTTCTAAAAACAAATAATTTCTCCATCACACAGTTCAGAACAACTCAGTCCAATTGGGAAAGCAAAACGTTTCTACTCTATTTTCAATTTTAAAGACATCCACCTGTCGTATCGATTGAACACATACCGTGTCCTAAAATGTTAACACCATTTAATGAATATACGTTTTCACACTGCATTGTGAAATGAATTTTTGGTTTTAATGTTGCAAATACAAAACACGAAAGGCAAGATCTATATACAAAGGGAAAAAAATTATATCCTAAATAATTCTGTCTGAAATACTTTTTTCTGATTCAAAAGGCGAAAAGTATAAATATGTTCAAGCAACAATGACTATTGTCGAAGCAATTCAGAAAATAATAAAATGTATAATCTCCTCTTTCTGTTTTTTGCTCCCAAGATGAAATAAACTAGCGGACGTTATTCCGAGAAATGGAGGGTAAAATAGAAGAAACATATTTAATTTTCCTCACAATCACAGTTCACAAGAATATATAAAGATATTAATTGAAATGAATAAAAAGAAAGCAACTAACAAAATATATTCAACTAGCATTCAATTTTTCATTTTCAGGAATTTCCCTCTCGACCAAGTACTCTCATTGTCAGAAATATATGCTTTTCATAATACTGTATTTAGTTTTAACAATATCTAATTACAACTGCCTAGTTTTGATTTATTTTATTTTTAGGAACAGTAAATTTCATTAATTCTCATGCATTTATATTTTTGAGCGAAGCAAAATGCTTTTCGTCCAATAGAAATTATAATTTACAAATTTATGTGAAATGCATTCATATTTTGAAGGAAGAAAGTCTAAAAAATAACAAAGCCTTTTTAAAAAAAATTGGCGAAAAAAAAAAAGCTTTTCTCGAGAAATAATTTTAGCTCAATAGTTTTGTAATGGAAGAGGAAAAGCCATGAATTGCATGGAAGAGATAAGAGCAAAAAGTTGCCACTCTAAAATCTTTATTGTAGTAATCCAAAATTAAAGCAATCAGTAATCTTTCATTTTTTAAAAAATCTTTAGAGAGGAATGAATAGTTTCTGTGTTTAATTTCAAAATAAAGAAACGGCATTGTTTTAAAGCATATTTTAATTTTATACACTCAGAAAAAAAATTACACCATCTTTTAAGCCATTTCAAGATAATGTATCGAGCATTCTAATGTGTTCAAAAAATTTTATTACATCAAACTAGAAATTTTTTCATAGTTATTTATTTCATACTTTTTACTCTAAAAACAGCTGTTATTCCCCCTTTTCAAAACTAATCAATTCATGATATTTTCAGTGTACCCTTCCACAGAAAAATAAATAAAACCAAAAGCTCCGTGCAGAAAAATTCGCAAATAACCTCCATCTTTTAAAATCTGAATCACGTTCACAAAATGGGTTCTAGGTCGTTCCTTTCTTTTACCATTGTTGCGACCTCTTTTCCGAAGGGAAAGAAAACCGGTTTGATGTAGACTCATCCTATTCGTTGAAAGGCGGGGTCGACAAGAAAAACGGTTCGTTTGAACTGATTGTAGATTCTGAAGGTGAAAGAACCCGATGAAATTGTACTTGTAACATCTGGATGGTCGAATTTAATTTTTGAAAAAATTTATTTGCTTAGTACCTGTAAATGTTTATCTTATTGCGGCCAATACTTAAATTTATGACTATATTTCAATAGTTTTTTTAAAAATTAAAATATTGAAAAAAATTATTCACATTAGCTACCATATGAACTATTGTTTTAGTCAATGACAATATGGTGTTATTGATCTCTTTCCAAAATAAAGCGTGAAATGTGCGTGATTTGTTTATTTTCATTTCACATCAGTAATAATTATATGTAGCTTAAAATACATTCAATTTAATAATTTATCGTTTGCTTTAATATATTCAAATGAATGATATAATTATTTTTAAAGAAATTAGTACCTTTGATGGCAAAATCTACTCTTTGCAAAAATTTGCATCGAGCAATTTTTTTTTTATTTATACTTTCAAAGTTATTAGCCACTCAAGGGGCTATTGTTTTAGTTTGATCACTTTTGGAGTACCAGATCACTTTCCAATTTTTTATCGCTTGCTTCAGTTTTAATTACATTTAACTTAAATATATTCAAATTAATAATTTATCGTTTGCTTTAATTTTAATCATATTTAGCTTAAATATATTCAATTTAATAATTTATTGTTTCCTTTAATTTTATTATCGGTAAAGTTTACTTCAATTCTTATATTTTTTTGAGTAATTTAGTAATGATTATAATAAAAAGCGCACCTTAGGTGGCTAAAACTGTTCTTTGCAAAATTTTGAATAGAACTCTTTTTTAAATACTTGTATCATTTTAAGCGTTTTTTATTATATTATTATTTTTATATTGAATCAACTTTTGATCTATTGAACTTTTTTTAAACGAGGAAAATTAAGTCTAAAAGTGTATTTGGCCTTTAAAAAATATTAACATATCAAACTTAATTTCTAGAAATGTATTTAAATAAATAATTAAAAAATCCGTACTTTACTTTGGCTTTTTGGTAGAAAAGTTTTTTTTTTCAAAAATATAAACGAATATTTGACAGCCTGGTTATAGTTATATAGGTTATAATATTGAAATAGGTTATGACATATAGGTTATATATTGAAAATAAGCTGGAGGGAGGGTGTGAAAAGGGTAAGTTTGTTTTCTAGCGTCTCAGCCGAAAATGCATTCTGGGGTATTTTTTGTTGAAGGTATTTGTCAAAACAGTATTGCCGAAGCGGGGGAATTTCAATTTAGAAAATGAAAAGAAATTTTTTTTTTCATCCATTTTAATTATTTACTTTAAAACTAAATAATTTTATACACAATATTCTTTTTTTAAAAATTTGCAAATTTAAACGCACATTCTTAATTTCATATAAATACCGATTTCTCTCCTTAGTTAAAGTGTATGAGTATGACGTCATAATTCTTATTTTCTGTTTCTCTTCATTTAATGAAATTCCTATTACTTTGTTCGAAAGGCGTTACGACTTCCTGCTGATAGCGGATATTAATACTTTTTTCCATGTGAATGACCTTTTCTCGGAATGCATAGTGTTCGAGTTGTAATATGTCACTGATCTGGATAGTAAAAATTATTATGAGACTTCGTTGTTATTTAAAAGAATGCGTGCCCAATATGTATTTAAATTTAGATTAAAGCATTTAATCTTTATACCACGTAAATAAAATTTTATTCAAACGAATAATTGTATTGTCTGGAGCCACATATGTTTTATACTCTTACATATGTTTCATGCTCATCTTATAGGATATGATATTAATCCCAATAACAAATATGACACTTACAAAACTTGTCAACATTATATGAAGAATAACAATCCTCTTCACATATATGGCTTTATTTCTTCAACGTGATTAGAATAAATTAAAATTTAAATTCATTACGCCCATATATGTTGTGACTGAGGATGAATATCAATCTTTCTCATTTGGTACATTTTCTCATTTATGATTTATAATTCAAAAATAATTCCGATTCTGGAGAACAACAATTAAAAAAAAAATTTAATTACTGTTTTATGAATGGTGGCTTTAGAATAAATATTAGAAATTGAAGTTAAAATTAAGATTTAAAAAAAAAAAAGATTTTAAACGTTACACGATGACCAAAAATCATTAAGATAAACTTTTGAAGAATTTTGAGTTTGATTATGTTACAAATGTTGAAATACAGCGCATTTGTTATCACAACGAGAAAGTGTCATGAGATTTGAATTATAACCCAGCAACTAAGAGAGATAAGAAGTAAAAAGAAGACGAAAAAAAAAAAAGATGTTTTGCTAGTAGACTTTACCAAGATAAGGATCGAGAAGAAATTGTTGACAAAATATGAGCCATAGGAATTCTTGTTGACAAAATATGAGCCATAGGAATTCTTGCTATATGTGAATGCAAAGTCTTATGCCTTTTGAGGTACAACTTTTTTTTTTTTTATCTGAGAAGTAATGGCAGGATTTTTTTTTTTTTTATTTCTTATTAAATGAATCTTTCGTCATATATCTTTTTATTCAAATATTAGTTTTTTGTGTTGCAGTTTCAAATAAAATTTAATTCTCATACATTTAATTTTTCATAGATCTAAATGAAAAAAAAAAATACTAATATTTCAGTTTTTTTTTTTTTTGCTAAATTTTGTTTTAGATTTGACAATAAAAAAAAAATATAAACACAATGAAGTTTATATTCAGAAGCAGTATTAAACAGTTCATGCGTAGTAGATTTTGTAGATGCCTTAAATAAAAGCCCAAAAGAATATTTTGGGAGATCCTTGAGAATATTAAAAAACTTATTAATTTAGGTTAGTGAAAGAAGCTCCTTTCCATGTATTACTCAGTAAAAATACATGATTATTAAAAATAGCAAATCAAAAATTTCCCAAATATAATAACCTTGATATGAAAAAAAATGTAATAATTTCTGGCTGCGTAAATTTATTTACATGATTTATTCAATGTTTCAATTTATTTCAAATATTTTAACGTGAATCATAAAGGAATGTTCAAATAATTATAATGATAACTGATAATTACAATGATCATTTAAATTTTGATACATTTCCTATTTTTATAATTTAAAAAATTAAATATGTAGTACTGTACAAAGATTTTCTCACCACAAATTCCTTTTTCCGCAAATTAAATTAAACCTTTTGGAAAAACAATAATCTAGAAATATATTCTTTCAAATTAACAATCATAAGCACTCGAAATTACAATGAAAATGAAAAAAAAGTTTGAAAAACATCTAAATTGTAATTTGAAACCATAGCTAATGAAAATAATTTATTTGAATAAACAATGACTTAAAAGAAAATATTCCTACGCATGTAGTTCTTTCCAACTTCACTCACCGAAGGAAATATTCAATCCTTTTTAATAGTATTTGCAACTTTTTTACCAGAAATCATAGCTATCTTCGAAGAAAATGCAAGAAATTCTGAAGTACAGAGAGAATACAATTCATTTTACGACTATCTAAAAATAAAACTCTGAATGAATGAATGCATAGTGAAATATTTAATATTTAGTGTTTATTTATTTTGGTAGTTAGGTGTGTATAAAGAATGCTCAGTTTCAAATTTAGAAATTAATTAATTTGCAGGTAATAACACAATTTGTAAGATAAGTAATCTGTATTGTAAAAAGTTTCATTTAATTAAAGCAAAAGTAAATTTAACGTACGAAAAAAAAATTGATATAAATAAAAGTAAACAATTAAGGAGTTAAGTCTAATATCTCAAGTTATTGAAGAGAACGAAATTATATATAAAGAAAAGAAGATACCAATGGCGATGACTTTTCCCATAATTTGCTACAAAGGATAAGTGTGTAATAAAATTCATAGCAGCTTCTTGTACCAATCGAAAAGCTATATTCACAACAGTGAAAAATATAAAATACGTGTTTTGAGAAAACTTTGCTAGTTTGTTATTTTATACCAGATTCCTCAATTTAAGTTTAAATTTTTTTTTTTTTTTATTGTAACTATTCAGTACTTTTTGACTTGGCGCAATGGCAAGCGATTCCCGAACCTTGTCGATAACAGTATGTGTTTGAAACTTGGCCTAGTGACGGGAGCATATGGTCGCTCTTTATGATTTAATCTTAAGTACTACCTTAATCTTAAAGTTTAATCTTAAGTACAGTAAGGTGACATGGAAAGTATAGCCATCCTTGTTACTTTTTATGAATTAAATTATTAAACTTGTGTGCATTCAACATAATTCATTAGCGGCATGAACGTATAGCCGTGACTGACGCTGTTAACGAATTGGCGTTATTTCATCTACTATTACAATTCACTCATTTATACAATTTATTTTACATCTGAATTATTTTCTTCCAAATAGTAACATTAAAATATACTAAACTACATTAAAACATTAGCACATTTCAAACAACAAAAAAGGGTATTAGGAAAAGGAACTAAAAAAAATTATTTTATTAGTTACTTAAATTTATACAGATTTTAATATTTGTATGGTTTTCTAGAAAACTCTCATCTTTTGTCTGCTGTGGGTTCCAAGGATTGAAGGGGGAAACCTAAAAAAAAAAAAAGAAGCTAGACTTCAAAGAACATTCACAAATATAGTATTGTGGCCAAAAGATAGAACTAATTTAACAACGATCGTGAACAGGTTCTTTTAAAATAATCTGCTAGAGTCCGGTTAAAACTGTAGTTCTAAAGGACTCGCATATTTCACATTTGTATTTTATGAAACGGTAAAGAAAAAAGACCATTAAACAATGATTTACGCAATTAAATATTTTTTTAAAGAATCTCTAGGCTTTTGGATATAATGTAATGGTTCCTTTGAACCTGCTATCTTAACGAACCTTTTTAAGGGGTAATATAATTTTTATTTAGACATTAGTATGCTTTTAAATGGAATAAACATGGTGTTATTCCTTTCCAACAAAATTATTCATTAGCTATGTATTCAATTAAATTTTATTACATAATTATTTATTCACAAAAATTTAACAACGTAAAAATTAAACTGAATTATAACTAATTGACGATTATTTGATTTTATTTTTAAGAGCATATTAACGGAATGAGAACTAAAATATTTTGTAATATCTTAATTGTATTTTACAAATTTTTACATGTAGTTTTGTTAGCAATCATTTGAGAAGCTTTTTTACAATCAGTTTATAAGATGCAGGTTTACACATGTAATTATTTGCAATTACATGATCCTTTCATTAAAAAAATCTTTCATCATTAAAAACACTTTTGTAAATATCTCACATTAGTACTTGAAAATTTAACTTTAAGTATACATTTAACTATTTAAGATATATTTGAGTTCTAATTAATAAAGATTCCGCTTGAATAATACTTCAACATAATAAGAAATACGTTGGAGAATTTAGCACAATTTGATATGAATGTCAAATGCTTCTTCAATTACTATTCTTCAATAAGAGCAACACTTGTAATTCTTCTTTGTTGTGCTTTAAATTTGATCCAAAAATATTATTTCAATTCATACAAATAAGCGCCCTCTATAGTATTATAATCAGAGGTTTATTCAAATTATATATATATATATATATATATATATATATGGGGAGGATTTTCCAGCTAATTATCACAGTATTAACTGTATTTTCAAATATATTGTAAAACAAGTTCCTCAGTTACTCGATAGATGCCACCACGAATCAGCGCCATGTGATAGTTAACGCAGTGCCCCCTATTCCTGAACAAAACCGGGAAGCATTTAGTTCTCGTTCTCCTCTTCTTCACCTTCTCTCTTCACCCGATGTAGCTGAACTCCAAACGCCAGAACGCGTTCTAACGCCCATCGCCGATATGCAATAAAATTGGGCTGCCATCTATCGTTCTCAAGGGAACTAGTTGATCCAAAATAACCTATGCATAGTAATAATGTAAAGTCTTATTTCATCTAATCACGAATAAAATAATGATTCGACTACAAGCTCATCATTGAAATGGTTAATGCCGACAAGGAACATCTACCTACACACATACACACACACACAGAGAGAGAGAGAGAGAGAGACTAGTTCCTAGGTTGAGACGTAGTTGTTTTCTAGGTTGAGACATATTCTTAATTGGAATTACGATGGCGAGGTCATCTTTTCCCAGGACGACCGAAGATGTAGAATTCGAATAAACCACTGATTGTAATACTATAGAGGGCGATAGTTCTGACTAAAACAAGATTGTAATCTAGCAAATCAGATGGAAGTGAGCCAGCAAGAAGAGAAGGATGATGATGTAGACGATCTGTGAAATTCTAGAGGATGTAGCATTGTATTAATTGTTTTGTGTTTGAGTAAATGCTAATATGAAATGTTTTAATTAAATGTTATAAATGTTCAAACGTTTTGTGATTTTGGTCGTTCAAGACGGTGGGTAAATAGGCCACCTTTGTGAAGGCGTCTGTCTACAATAAGTCGCGATACTTGTCGCTGTATACAGTTGCTGAGAAATGGCGCTTGCTGACTGGTATTGGGCTCTTTTCGCCTCTAGAAAGATAAGTAGGTCATTCACTGAAGTTGTTTTCCTAAGGCGGCCACCACCACCTTTCTAACAGCTGTACCTATGGTTTGGAAGACTTTCCAAGCGCTCGAAACGACACTTTTGTTGATTCCGAAATCTTCAGATACGCTGGTCAAACTACGCCCCTCCTCCAGCTTTCCGATCATTCTTCCACGTATTAAGTCATCTAGGTGATTTCTTCTAGTCATATTTCACGAAAGAACCCACTAGCAGTTGCCGAGAATATTTTTAATTAAGCCTCCGTTCTTCCTTTTATTGTAGTCTTGAGCTGAGCTCGCCTATGACGTTTTGATCCAGTCATTTGCATACGCAATCACCTTGCGTATATTGCGTGTTCATTGTACTGATCGCAATAACCCCTTTTCTGCAATTTCATGGCTATCTGCGTAAAATTTACATTGTTGCTTAAGTTTTGCACACCAAAGTATATATATACACCCAACTTTTTTTACACTGTCTTTTTTACACTATTTTGAAATAACATGGTTTGTCAATATTTTTTTTTACCACGGTTTACCAATATTTAATTTTGTTCTAGCACGAATCAAATTTTTAATTCTAAGTTGATTGTGTAATTAGAAGAAAGGTAGGTTTATGCCAACACATATAAGTGATTTGGCCACTTCATGGTTTGTTTTACTTTATATTCTTGGTTTTCTAAGAAAACACACATTTCACAATGTTAAAAAGGAGAAGTAGCATCTACAGGAGAAAAGGCTGTAAAATGCTTTCTGGATACACTAGCAAAGTAATTTTAATAGGGCGGTTATACTCCCGATGAAATATTTAATGCCAATGAAACAAAAATCCTTCTTGGAGAGAATGCTTGAAAGAACGTAGAAACAACTGTGAAAATATTAGCTGGTGGTTTTAAAACACGACCAAAGATCTGAGTATTCTTGTTTTCGTAGTAATGCATCTGATGATAAAATGTTGAAAGCTTCTGTTAATCAACAAACCTTTGTGTCATGAGTTTAAGAGGTAAGAACATTAAAGAACTTCTGGTTCATTTGATAGCGAATAAAAGGCATGGATGACGGCATATTTTTACAAATCGGTACAACAAATGTTTCGTTCCAAAGGTCCACAAATATTTATGGTATTTCGTGCAACCAGAACTTAGAATCGCAAGACTTGTTATCCATTATCTTATCACTAGGGTGCTATGGTCTGTGATATCATAGTTATATACTTATTTTCATTTTCTTTATTTTATTACTTTATTTTGGAATGTATTCAAGCTGTATTCCGCTGATGTACGACTTCCTGTCAAAGCGGATATTGATACTTTGATTCTCGTCCACAGTCCATCTGTTCGCAGTAGTTGAATACAATGTTGATCTGAAAAATATTTGAAGCCATGGGAATGTGCATGGCATTTAAAAAGGAAATGGATGCCTCAGAATATTTGGTACTACTCACAGCTAATTTTATTGTTTTAACTGGGATATGATCCTGGATTGCAAATTTCAATCAGAATCATATCTCAGCGTTGAATCATAAAACAAACTTTGTTATGACGTAAAGTGAGCCACACCATTCGAAGGAATACTGATGTTATAACCATCTGGTTATTATTTAGTACTCCCTGTGCTTGGAAGAAAGAGACGCAGAACTTCATTTTATTCTTTGGAAGAGTTCCTGTACTGGGATATAATCGTTTTGAAGAAAAATGCTCTCACTTGGAATTAGAATTTGGAAGAAATGCCCCTTGACTTGAATTTTGTCTTTTAAGAAAGGCATCCAGCATTCGTTGGGGTTAGTGGTTGGTTTTATTTACATCGCTCACTAGATGCAACACTTGAGGGCTATTGGCGATGGTCCTAAGAAAATATTTCTCGTTTAGCCTCAAATTGTATAATTATTCGTCAATAATTTAAAAATTCACATTACCTTTTCTATCGTTCTAGGAACTGGGGTTAAACATTTCCCTTTAGCTGCAACAAAATTGTTCCATTAAATTAATTAGCTGCACGAAAAGAACTGCATTCCTTTTAGAAATAAAGTTAATACAATTCAAATACTACATCATTACACTACAAAACGCAGCACTGGTTACATAGAGCAAAAGCTTTATGATTAAAGTTCTTGTTTTGCTCCACCTCAATCATAGAGTCCTCTAGTCACGGATATCTGCAGGAAAGTATCCACTTTGAAAAGACCTCGAATAATTTTGAACCTCAGTAATATCACTTTGATATTATCGTTTTGAAGAAGGCTCCCTGCACTATAATTTTAACATTTTAAAGAAAATGCACTCTGCGTTCAGAAAAGTTTTAAGTAGTGTTTCCCTTTCTGTAATTTTGGAACTGTGTCTCACATTCAGATTAATATTGGAGTATTGCACTTTTCCTTTTCGGAAGAAATACGTAATTCCTATAGCCCAAGTTGTTACTTTTGCAAACGAACTGTCTTGGAATCAGCAAAAAAAAAGTTTTTCGTGAAAAATTTATTTTTGGACAGATAAACTACTGTTTTGAAAAGATTATGTTTTAAATCCTGAACTAATCAATGGTTTTGTCAATATATTTTAGTGTGCATATGAATTTCTCATATCGCTCTGATATCAAATTCAGTTACACAACTCTAGTATTGTTATAATTATTTGAAAATTTAAAATTAGTATACACTATAGTTTGTTTACATTGTATTCACTCATTGCCAAAAACTTGTGCACCAGAAGTAGGAGTGTGGGATTATTATGAAACTTGGAATAAAGTTACGTGTCAGACAGATATGTAAATTATTAGATATGCAGCGTGATTGCCTGTATTTCTTATGTTCATGTCTATATGAGGATAATTTAGTCCTCCTTGGATTATAAAATAGATAAGTAGATCTTGTTTGTGTATTTATTCTGTTACAGAGGACGCTTTTTAACTAGGATGCCATACAGCGCCATCAGAAAATGAGCAGCCGTCAGAGCTTGAGAGGGAAGAACTGAGGAGCAGTAGGAAACCACGTTATTAACTCGGCAAGTAGTTCACCTCCTACGCTGTTCTGGCTTTACTGTGAGGAGGTATTGGGACCAATGGACAAGAGGAGGTTTGTTACGATGGAGACTGCCACAACTGGTGTGATGATATGGGCAAGTGCATACGACACATGTCACTCCTAATATTGATCCACAGCACCACTGACAACCCAGTATATTCTCGTGAATTCTTTCACATGTGTTTGCCACTCTGAGCAGGCTCCCAGGAGATATTTTCAACAGGACAATGCTCCCCATACGCAACAAGGGTTTCAGTAGGACTGCCTCAATACATTTCCACCCTTCGCCTCACTGATTCCTAGATATGCATGCATTGAGATATCTAGACGTTAGGTCGTGATAAGTTGAACAGTCTAAGAATTTGCTCAAATTAAAGGCGCGTTTGCAGCAATTGGAACAAGATATTGCAGGATATAGCGGACGTGAATGCCTCAACGCTCGACCCCATCTGCATCATGCAATCATGAGATGTGCCTAAATATAAAACCTCTATTCATTTGTAATTTTCTTACTATAAATGATCCTTATTTTGTTTTAATCACTTATATCAACTTGTTCTTACATTATGTAATTTCGTTTATACTGACTATTACGTAACTGG
>BMAW01080480.1:931466-968221 GCA_019974015.1 Nephila pilipes
CTTATGTTTATTTGAAATGCCTCTAAAAAGTTTTATTTTAGAATTTTGTCGTTGATTTTTCTTTATTTTTACTGTTAATTAAACCTTTTGTTATGTCTAAGAATAAAAATTCGTTTGCACTTCTGGTTAAGGTGTTATTTTGATTGAAAGTTGGATTTATCAAGTAAAAGTAAGGTGTATCCTCAATTGTTTGTGCCACTGTAGATTATCTAACAAGAGATACTACATATTGAGTTTTATTGAATCTATAAATCTTATAAAGGAAATAAGAGAATGGAAGTGATTCAAAATTATGAATCGTTAGCCAACCGCCTTTTGCGTATTAATCCCAGAAAATTAGGCACGATTATTAAACAGATAGAAAGCTTATGATAATATGTAATAGACGAACACAAAAATATTTAGTCGGTGATTAAGTTTAGTTGAGAAGATCAAATAACTGAATGAATACAATGAATCTCATTCGATGTGTTATTTAATTTTTGAAGTATCATCGAAGTGTACTTATCTATTTTAATTGTTAGCTTTTGGATATTGTATTTACGTTAAATTATAAAACCTTAGTTAACATACAGAGATTGAAGACGTTTTTCGAAATATATTCCAAATTACGAAAAGCTATGAAAATATTTGAAATTAAAGAGTCCTAAAATTTGTGTGGTCGCGGTAGCCTAGTGATCATGGAAGCCGACTCAAGGATAAAGGTTTTCCGTCGAGTCGTGGGTTCGAGCCTTGATGCCATTAAAAATACGCCGTGTGACTGAAGTTGATGCACGTCAAATCTGTCAAGGCTCAAAGTCCTCCCGTGGTGTGAAAGTAAGGAAAGGGGGTGGGGGAGCCAGCTCAGGTGTCGTCCTTGTCACTTGACCAAGGTTCAAAATTTTGAGGTCCGTCACCCATAGCCTTCTCGTTGTTTCTAGAGCGACGTTAATAAAATCAAACCAAACTTAGAATTTGTAGATAAATCCCAATCTAGATCGTTCCTTCAATAAAGAAAATGGAAAGTATTCGATTACAATTAAATATGATTTCATTAAGCATTTAATCCATCAAATGAGGTATTAGTAGAATCAGTATTTTTGTAATTCATCCATTATATTAATTTATGTTTGAATTATAGTGTTTGTGGAGAGAGGAGTGCCAGCTTAGGAGTCTAACTCATCCTTTTCATCTAGATTTGAAATTATAAAAGACATATTGGTTATGATTAGTGGGCATTGTGTGTGTCGGACAAAAATAAGGATGCCAGAAAACGTTCATTTTTTGTTTGCAGTAGTCCAGTGATCTTTATATCTCCTACAGATCTGTGGTTTGACAGATTTACCAGGTGTCATCATTACCGGAAGGACATCAAACCTTCCGGATTCGAAGTCCTCACACCGTAATGGTCTGAATATAAAGAGTGGATACCAGCTATGTATCGACTTCGTCATTTGACAATGATTCAAAATTATGAGGTGCATTTGGTTGTGTTTAGCAAACCTTGTGTGGGAAGTAATAATTGATTAAGTAATCACAGTAACCTCTCGGTTTTGGCATTGAGCCTGTAACCAACGATGCATCAATTGAATTGCGGGTTCGATCCTTGTTTCCAGTAAGGCCTCGTGGTTCAACACACTTACTATATGTCTCATTTGTCGGGTATCGAAGTCCTTTCGTCGGAATGGTGTGGGAATGAAGAGAGGAGGTCAGTTCGTGTGTCAAACTTGTCATTTGACTGTGATTCAAAATTTCGCTGTGCATTTGATAGTAATTGGCATGCTTAGTCAGGCAAAAATTAGGAAGCCGGAAAACGTTCACAAAGTAACCTCAGTAGTCAAGAGATTTTGGCAACAAGTTCGTGGCGACGATGCATCAGTCGAGTCTTGGGCTCGAGCCTTGCTTCCAGTAAAAATCCGTGACCCGACAGATTTGGTGCGCGTCAAATCTGTCGAGACTTAAAGTCCTCTCATTGGAATGGTGTGGATGTGAATAGTAGGGTGACAATTCTTATGTCGACTTCGTCGTTTGATCGTGGCTCAAAATTTCTACTTGGTGGGACTTAAGTCGAGGATCGAAATCGTCACGTTAGAACGGTGTGAATGTGAAGAGTGAGTTACATGTCGAATTCGTCATTTGACCATGGTTCAAAATTGCGAGATGTATTCGACTATATTAGCAAACCTTGTGTCGGAAAAAATACTCTACCGAAAAAATAGTCTACATACGGATAATAGCCTTTGCTTTTCCTTATCTCTCATGAATCAATCAATCAAACTTCCAATAAACAGGCGAGTTGTAATGTTAAGATTTTTTTACTGTAGCATATTTTACACGTACATCTGGAATCCCGTATGAGATGAAATCGAATTAGCCACTTCATGAAAGCAGTAATTTTCTGGTAAAAATGTAAGTACTCGTTAACAATATAAAATTGTTCGTCCTTTCATACATAAATCTGAAAATGATTATTACGTAAATTTGTGCATAAATCTGACTTCTCCTAAGCAATTCTCAAACTATGATACGTACTAGCTCGCATACGGTCAGGCTACATCAGCATTCATTTCGGAAGGATAGCTTCAAAAGAATAATTTCAATGCAAAATTATGCCTGAAAACAATATCTCAAATGTTTTCCGTGAGATTCAATGAAACGACTTCGAAAGACCCGGCGTTTCCTTTTTATGTTACTCTTAACATCACTATGTTATGTAGAATAATACTTAACTTTCCAATGACAAAGTAGATACTTTCCTTTATATGGCTAATATTCTAGTAAAAAAAATTTAAAAGCTTGAATATTTAAATATCCAGATAATATATTTTTGATGCTTACTATTCTCGAAATTGGTATTTGAAGGTGATCAATTCCTGGATTAAAGGAATCAAGGAAACATATAACACCACATGTAAACAGAAACAAAAAAGTTAAACAAATATGGTTGAATATTTTCCGCTTATCTCAATTGCTGCAAGGTTTTTGTTAATTACGTGCAGGAAATAACATGACTTATCGAAGGTTCACGACATGACATAGTTGATATATTTTTAAACTTGTTTTTCATTTAACGTTTCAATTCGGCTTTTTTCTGAATCAGATAAGATTGTGTATTCTTGAATTTCGATAAACTGAATTTTTGTGTAACGTCAAATTTTAATGGAATGGAAAAGTTTTTGGGAACATAATGAATTGAGCTCCGAAGAAAGTTTAATTGGGAATGTTATGAGAAGAGAGGCAAGAATAGCTATTTACATCGGCACTTATTTGTGGGATACGCACAAGACTAAGAACGAATGTATTATGCCATGTAAAGAAATACATTTTAAAAATACATGAAAAAAGAAAATAGTTCGTGCTGCCGGTTGCTTACTATTCTTTTCTGTAATAAGTTCATTATTACAGTTGCTATATTTTTCTATAATTTTCTTATTCAATTTATGATGTATAATTGGAATTAGCTGATGAATACTCCAGTAAAAATAAAATTCCGCTTTGAATCATGTTTTAATTCGAAATTTGAGTTATCTGAGGTTGAAAATTTTTACACGAGTATTATTTACAGATTAGATGTCAAAGATATATTTCATTATTTTCAAAACTATTGTCACGACCAAACAAAAATGGTATTATTAATAGTTCGAGATACCCAAGTAGTAATACAATGTAATTAAATTGACTTAGAATGGAAAACTGCCAGTTTTTTAAATGGGAAAACGTCACAAACAGACTCAGTTAAATATCTTGTTTCATGTATGGCTGGAGCGGCCGCGATACATGAGTGGTCATGGTCGTGAATTCCTGATCGACATTGTTTCTGTAAAGTTTTACTGGTGTCGTCCTCGTCACTTGACCGAGGTTCAAAATTACGAGGTCCGTCGTCAGTAGCCCTCGTGCTGCTTCTAGGGCGACGTTAATAAGAACTAAACTAAAACCAAATCCGTAAAAGCGTAGATTCGAGTCCCGATTCCATTCAAGATTCTCGAGGCTCGAAGTCCTCTCGTTGGCGTGGGAGGTGCCAGCTCGGGTATTGTCTTCGTCACTTGATCGAAGTTCAAAATTCCGAGATCTGTCACCAATACCTGTCATGTTGCTTCTAAAAGCGATGTTATTAAAACATATTTTTTAAAAATATATTTGGCACGAATCTTAAGTTCTTTCAGAGACAAAATCAAACTGTTATTTTAAGAAGTCGTAGATGGAAAGACACTTATACTTAATTTATCGAGCAGTTCGGAAAATATTAGGACTTACTTTATTAGGGAAAATACCAGAGACTTTATTTAGATAAATACGGAAATCATGACCCCTAAACACTCTAGAGATCTTTTTTCTTTCCCATGAGGTTTACTGTCTGTGGTAAACATGAGTGGCGCTATCCGGGATACCAAAATGATCCTTTTCTATTTTTGACTCTTTGTTAACCAATTATTTTCCCCCCTATTTTTTCAAACACCTAATTTCACAGTTACACCTTGTTTAGCGCAGCATAGCCATATCTGACTCTTGCGCTATTACTCACTCACTCGGAAAATATTTTATAAATTGAGTCCAAATATGTTCATAAGATATACATACAGAAAAGTTACAAATTTTACGGGACGGCGAGAAAATAAGCTTCAAAATAAATTTTATTCAACTTTCTCATCTTTTAGATTAATCTGCACTCGTGTCGTGACCGGGTGCGAAATAATAGTCCCATTGTAGTTCATGCATGTCGTAAGAGGCAACTAAAATGGGTATCCAGTGTCTGGGGGTATAACCGGGCACTCTGCCCCTGGGGACCTTAAGGATTTGCTTTCTTTACGTTGATATGGGCATCATGACCCCTATGCACACAGTGATCTTTTTCTTTCCTATGGGGTTTACTGTCTTCTGTAAACATGAGTGACGCGCTCCTGGGATACTCCTGCAATCCTTCTCTATTTTCGACCCGCCTTCTTGTCATTCAATTTTCAACTTTTTTCAAATGTCTAGATCACAACTTTACTTTGTTTGGCACAGCTAGGTCACATCTGGCTCTTGTACCATTGAACTAACAGTCACTTTAGATCAATCCAGGACCATGGCAGTTTAGTAATCGAAACAGCTTCATAACCAGTAATGTTAATGTCGAATTCTTCCAAAAACTTGTCAACTCAGGGGCTTACCATATTCAAATACGGGAATCATGACCCCTAGAAATTTTAGTTATCTTTTCTTTCCCAAGCAGTTTACTATCTTTGGTAAACATGGGTGACGTGCTCCCTGGATACTCTAGCGATCCTTCTCTATTTTCGACTCTCCTTGTGAAATATATCTGTTTCCCATTCCCCCCAAACGTTTAGACAACAGTTACATCCTGTTGGGCGCAACATAGCCTCATCTGGCTCTTGCGCCAATAAATTACACTTTCACTCCCACTCAAGAGCGTCTATTATGGGGACCAACTAAGATAAGCTCTTTCACCTTTTCATGAATTAATTGAGATGTGTTGATATTAAATACTGGAAAACTTAATTCACTTTGCTTGCTTTTTTTAAAAGTTATTCATCAGTTCCAGTTTGATGTCTAGTTAAAGGAGTAAAATCTTATAATCAACCATTGGTTTCTTTTGTAATTTTTTGCTCTAGGTAGTATTTCTTTTGCAGGTCAGTTTTTTTACATGCATTGAAGTTGAGCCTAGTACCCCATTCATAAATGAAGCACAATACTTCCCAACTACTGCAATAACAATAGAAGAGAATTTATTCGGAGATATCCAAGAATGTGCCACAATATAATCTTCATTAATTTACAGCTTGTAGTAAAACCTTATTGTCGTCATATGGTTCTTTCATGCAAACAGTATACTCAAATGCAGGTTGTGCAATCTTTTTCCCTCCCTGAGCCGCATTGGAAGATGAATTACTGAGGTTGCGCAAAATAAATTCAATTGTAAGAGCTAACAATAGCTCATGAGCGAAAAAAAAGTAAAATATAATGTTAATATTTTTAAGTAATTTAAACTTAATTTATTAATTTGTATTATAAGAGCTGCAAAATGAAATTAGATTTACATAATTTTATGCATCCTTTATGAAGTTTTATACATATTTTATTACAAATTTTATAAGAATAAAAATAACTATAAATCATAAAATCAATACGATTTTAGAGCCTAATGCATCAAAATCTGCTTTGATAGAGGTGGTTGCAATGCTCATGGAATTCTCAAGATGTTGATCCGATATTTCTGGTTTTAATTTTACTCTGTGTGCCTTTCACGTTTGAAAATAGCTGTTCATAAATGAACTCGCTTCGTAATAGTGACGCCCCTCATGGGGCTCATCTACCTGAGATGAGTACGGGCTTCACAACCCCGAGGTACCTCAGTGATCTTTTTCCTCTTCTCCCCTCTCTTTTTTTCCTGTCATGTGTTTTGCTTTGGGGGGTTTTCCGCTTGATATCTTATATCAGGCGGAAAACAGTTTAAACTAACATATTTTTTTTCTTCTTATTAATGTTTGATAACTCTTGTGTTGAAAAAAAAAAAAAAATTAAAAATAAAATAAAAAAAAAATCTTTGAGGTGTCTCTACTAAAACACTAAAAGGCCGACGGCTTATCAATGCCGATTTCCTGCATGCCTAGCTCTGGCAATACGGGGCCCCAGTACCCCTCATGCGGAGGTACCTAGTGAGAGACCGCACGGGCGTGATTGGAAAAGGCCCTGGTTGGGGAAGGGTGTGCGAGGAGAGGAGTTGCGTGCGCCGTCGGTGACAGTTTCGGAACGTCATCCTCAAAATGTTCCCAGAGGGAGAGCCTTGGTTGCGTGTGGCTGGATGATGTGACCTCCCTCCCATTGCGAGAAATCCTCCTTGGCTTCGGCCTTGGACCTGTGCCTCTGCCTGGGCACGTAATGGGGCAGGTCACATTGTCCGGCTGGAACGAATCTCTCCGGAGGTTACTCGTTTCCACGTTAGGAAAGGGTGGGGAGATGGGTCTGGCGGGGACCCATCAAACTAGAAGTCTGTTCGTGAAATTTTTTTTCCTAAGGCAATATGGTTACAACTAAAGATAATTCGATTTTGGCTCCCAAAGCGATTAACAAATCTAATAGAGCAAATAATAAAACTTGGGCTGATCGTGTAGAACAATACGAATCTAATTTGAATTTAGAGTCAACATCAGACACATGTATTAAAAATACCAACTTTCGTTTTTTTTCTCATTAAAAGAGAAACTGATACATTTGAAAAAATATCGCCCTTTTTAATACAAAAGGGGATACAAGGAATGGTAGGAACAGTTCAGGAAATAAAGAAACTACGATCTGGTGACCTTTTAATACAAGTTTGTAATTCTAATCAAGCAAAACTGATTATGAATATGAAGACCTTAGGACCCTATTCTGTGACAACTTCACCTCATAGGAATCTTAATTACTCTCGTGGCGTGGTATCCTCAAGGGATTTGGAAAACGTGTCGGAGGAAGAGATTTTGGAGAATCTGCAGGACCAGCTGGTTTGTGGTGTCCGGAGGATTACGATTAGGAGAGATGGTAAGGTGCTTAACACCCAGCACCTCATCTTGACCTTTTCGATTCCTACCCTGCCACAGACAGTTCAGGCCGCATATCTCCGACTCTCCGTCCGACCATATGTTCCAAACCCTCTGAGATGTTTTAATTGCCAACGATATGGCCATTCCAAGAACGCTTGTAGGGGACAATTGACGTGCTCTCGCTGTACAGCGACAGGGCACGATAGTGCTTCCTGTAACGCTGCAGAAAAATGCATCAACTGTCAGGGCAACCACCCTGCATACTCTCGTTCTTGCCCTAAATGGGCTGAGGAAAAGAAAATTTCAACGGTGAAGACGCTGCAGAATTTGTCTTATCCCGAGGCTCGCCGTGTAGTTTCTTCCCGTACTCCTGTACAGGGAAAAAGCTACGCTACGGTAACACAGACTGTTAAAGTTTCAAAATCCACCCAATGTCCTGAACCTCTTCCTACCATTATGAAACCGCAACCTACAAAAAAGACACCACAATCTGACACTAAAGCTCTGCCAACCAAGAAAAAAATAAATATTTTAAAACCCCCTTCCTCTGCAAAGGCTCAACAGAATAGGCCATTAGCCAGGTCTAAAGCTTTGCAGAGGCAAAAATTAAAACTATCCGCGAAGAACAGCGTTCCTCGCAAAAAAACTAGAGTCATTGACGGGGATGCGGTAATATTACACCCATCGCCCGAAGATTATGACTCCATGGGGGTCCTGGGGACCCGTGTGGTGACCGGGGATGACAGAATAGTCTCACTGTAGCTCATGCATGTCGTAAAAGGCGACTAAAATGGGTACCCAGCGTCTGGGGGTATAGCCGGGCACCCTGCCCCTGGGGATTATATCAGGGGACCTCAGGGACTTGCCTTCTTCCGGTAAGTATGGGCTTCACGAACCCGAGGTACCCTAGTGATCTTTCTTTCCCATGGGGTTTACTGTCTTTGGTAAACACGGGTGACGCACTCCCGGGATACCCTAGCGATCTTTCTCTATTTTCGACCCTCCTTCTTGTCAATCGTTTACCTTTTTTCACCTTCACGTCTAGACCACAGTTTAATCTTGTTTTTTGGCGCAGCATAGCCATATCTGGCTCTTGCGCCAATAAACTTTACATTCACTCCCTCCCTCACTCATGGGGGTCCTGGAAACGGGACCTTCCACTTACAGTGCGCCCAATTAATGGCTTTTGTTTCCTGGAACTGCCGTGGTTTACGACCCAGACTAGAGGATCTCAAATCCATACTATCTACGCACCAACCTGTCTGCATTGCTCTTCAGGAGACTTTTCTGAAGAGTAATATGACAACACGTGTGCGTGGATATCATTGTGTACGACGGGATGTTGATGCAGCATCACCTTCTTCTGGAGGTGTTTGTATATTCACATCCCAGAACTGTCCTCATAACGTCGTTACACTAACCACATCGTTGCAGGCTGTGGCTGTGCGAATTCATGCTCGCACTTTAATCACAGTCTGCTGCATTTATCTGCCACCTAACGATGTTGTGTCACAAATGGATTTAGACCGACTAGTCGATCAGTTACCAGTTCCCTTCCTTCTGCTAGGTGACTTTAATGGACACAGCCCTCAGTGGGGGTATGATGATACAAATTCTCGCGGTCGGCAGATCGAGCGATTGATCTCTGATCACAGTCTCTGTTTGCTGAACACCGACGAGAAGACGTATTTCCATGCTCCCACTAGGACATTTCATTCCCTTGATCTAGCCATTTGTTCACCGACACTGCTACCGTCGCTGAATTTAGAGGTTTTAAATGATCTCTATAATAGTGATAATTTCCCTCTCCTGATCCTCCCAGGTTCATGGTAGTGGGGTGCACTTACGTCCCCCCACTTACCGCTTCAACCGGGCAGATTGGGATTTATTCACACGGTTAGCAGTTATTACCGGTACAATGGTTCAAGATCGAGATATTAATGACTCTGTCCACAATGTCACTGCCTCTATCGTGGACGCTGCTGATGCAGCGATACCGAAGAGGGGAACGTCACAGAGGAAGATGAGTAAACCATGGTGGAATAAGGAATGTCAATCCTCCTACCGGGAACAAAGGAAATTGTGGGGTATCTTCAGACGATATCCCACAACTGAAAATCTCATAGCCTTTAAAAGGGCAAGGGCGATTGCTCGCAGAGTAAGGCGACATAGTCAGAGAGAATCTTGGATCAGGTATGTCTCTTCCATCACATCGTCTACCACAAGTCAACAGTTATGGAGAAAGGTAAAAGCTGCGAACTCCCTGTATCGGGAATTTTCTATCCCGATACTGGAAACTGCAAATGCTGTGCATTCTTCCCCTGTCGAAGTGGCCAATATCATTGGCCACTCTTTTGCTAGTGTGTCAAGCTCCGATTCTTACAGCGCTACATTTTTAGCGACTAAGAATCGTTCTGAGCAGACACCTATCAACTTCAGGTGTCGGCAACCACTCCCTTACAACTGTGACTTTGACATGTGGGAATTGAGAAAGGCTCTGTCCTTGGCTAAAAATACTAGTCCAGGCTTTGATGGTATAACATACGATATGCTTCGCCACTTGAGCGAGGATTCACTTGTCAGTCTCCTTTACCTATTCAACCGAATATGGAGGGAGCATGTGTTTCCTAGCCAGTGGCAGGAAGCAATCGTTATTCCTATTCTGAAGCCTGGTAAGGATCCAAAGAACCCTCTCCACTATAGGCCTATCGCTCTGACGAGTTGCCTGTGTAAGACGCTAGAACGTATGGTCAATGCCCGTCTCGTTTATCAAATGGAAAAGGATCAATGCATTCCTCCATTTCAGAGTGGCTTCCGTAAAGGAAGATCCACAGTAGATAACATCCTTCTACTCGAAAGTCAGATTCGTTCTGCTTTCGTACGGAGGAATAATTTGGTTTCTATTTTCTTTGATATCGAAAAGGCATATGACCGTACGTGGCGCTATGGAATTCTGCGCACTCTTTACGATTATGGTCTGAGAGGCAATTTACCTCTTTTTGTTAAAATGTTTTTATCGTTTAGATCTTTTAAAGTACGGGTTGGTAATATTTTATCTTCATCTTTTATTCAATTTGAAGGAGTTCCTCAGGGGAGCATTTTGAGCCCCACTCTTTTTATTTGTCATCTGTCACCTATACTTTTTCATCTGCAACCATCATTTCATGGTTCATTATACGTTGACGATCTGCAGATTTCCTGCGAAGGATCGTCAATGCGTATCATTGAGCGACGACTCCAGACCGCAGTCAATAACCTGGTTACATGGTGTGATGCTAATGGGCATAGTATTTCTCCCAGTAAGAGTAGTTGCGTACATTTTTGTAGGAAACGGGGCCTCCATCCCGATCCTGACATTCGCATCCTTAATACGTCTATTCCTGTCGTCCCTGACGTCCGCTTCCTCGGAGTAATTTTCGACCGCAAACTCACTTTACTTCCGCACATTTTACATCTGCGGAAGAAGTGTGAGAAATCTCTCAACATCTTGAAGGTGTTATCCAACACCTCTTGGGGAGCGGATCGAATTTCTCTACTCCGAGTGTATCAGTCGGTGATTCTGTCACGGATCGACTACGGATGCATCGTCTACGGATCTGCTTGCAAAACTACCTTGCGGAAGCTTGACCCAGTCCACCATAATGCTCTGAGAATCTGCTGTGGTGCGTTTCGAACGTCACCTGTGCAGAGTCTCTATGTCCTCTGTAACCAGCTGCCTTTGGCTTTGCGGCGCCTGAAACTGTCGCTCTATTATCATTTCAAAATGTCATCTCTCCCATCTCACCCATTACAGACCATTAGTATCAGCCCGTCTTTAAGGAGATTATATAGTGCTCGTCCTTCTTTCATCCGTCCTTTTTCTGAAAGGGTGAAAGACATCATCGAGGAACTCGGCCTACATGACTTGGGTATTCAACAAAGAAATTTTATTAAATTTCCACCTTGGAATGTGCCAAGATTTACTTTCCATAACCCTTTTACTTTTTTCAGCAAATCCAACACATGTCCCATTGTTCTCCAGAGAATCTTTGCCTTCCATCGCTGTCAGTATGAGGATTATATTCCTATATACACGGATGGATCGAAAGGAACTGGATACGTCGGCTGTGGTGTCGTTTCATACGACATCAGGCACAGTTACCAGCTCGACTCTTCCTGCAGTGTCTACACTGCCGAAGCAGTCGCCATCTACTGTGCCCTGAAATTAGTCGAGACATCCAGTTCTCGAAAGTTCGTTGTATATACTGACAGCAGGAGCGTCCTGGAAACATTAGTTAATCTAAACAATCGCTGTCACCCTATTGTGATGGAGATTGCAGACATGGTTTGTTGTCTTTATAACAAGGGTTATATTATTAAATTTTGTTGGGTACCTAGTCATTATTTGGGAATAGCCCTCGTGTTGCTTATAGTGTGATGTTAATAAAAACCAAAACCAAAGCATTTATTTGGGTTTGCCATAATTTCAATTTAATTTAAAACTCGTTTGTTATGTAGCATTATTCTGAAGATTAATGTTTAAAAGATCTTTCAAATCTGCCAAAATTTGAAAAATATGAAAGGCCAGTTAGCCTCGTGACGTTTTAGTTTCGATACCATAAACTATTTAATTTCATTCATGACATCAAAAAAGCTATTTTCCTTGATTGAGCTACCTGGCTTCTGTAAAGTTTGATATCGTCATATCATCCGAGCCTTTAAGATATTTTTTTCGAATCGGCAATGATTCAATCACTGGGCCCTTATAAAATACATAATCTTAACAATTATTTGCGTAACATAGTCCATTTTTAAAGCTTTTCTTCATAAAGTTTCTTGGTGCAATATGCAATGTTACTTCGTTAAACGAGTTCTGTTGGCAATGGCATCGTCTTCTATTAATTTTACAAGCCTCTCTTTTTTATATATCATGGATGAGGCATCATCCTTAACTACCACAAACATGTTGGCAAGAGACAAAGAAAATGACCCCAACGTGTTTTTCGTTGTTTTATATAAATTTTTTGATGTGTCGTGTCTTTTATGGCACTAAAGAAACCTTTTCTACAGTTATGTTATAATCGTCAGTAACACCTCCTTTTTACAACGTTTTTCTGAATTTCACTTGGTGTGTGTGTGTGTGTGTGTGTGTGTGTCGTCAAATTTTCGATCGTTAATGTAACCAACTTCCCGTCAAGTTAGAGCTTTGAAATTTTGGGAATCGTTTGTACTCGCCTAACAATGCAATATTTAGACGTTTGCGACAAGTTTTAACTAATATTTCAATAATTTTAATAAGTCAAAATATTCTTTCCTCTCGGTGCTTTTAGGATTGAGGGAAAAATTTCTTTCCCCCTCTGGGAGCACCGGGCACTCCCCACACCGCATGAGGTATCGTAAACCTTTTGTACTCACAAAGGGGAGATACTATCTCCCCTTTACTATTTCCGAGATAGTAAGGGTTGCTGACTTTTAGTCAATAATCACGAGCAAGAAAGAAAGTTTCCAATATTTGGCACCATGTCTTATCACAATAATTTTTTCTGAATTCTGGTTCCCATTTTTTTTTTAATAGAATGACTTACAAACTTTCAAATGCATGTTTTGATTTTATGAGTATTATGAATTTTTTAATACGCTCGCAAATGTCTCTTTTTAAGTAAATTTTAAAGTTAAAAATAACTAACAGTTTTAACTAATATTTCAATAATTTTCTCTAATAAACTTTGCCACCATATAAAAACGTTGTTTTTAAAAACGTTGGTTTTTATATCAAATTATTTTACTTTACAAATCCTTTTCGGCAGATTTTCTAAGTTCGTCTATTCTTCTAGCAATAGCTTGAAGTGATATACTGATATTAGAAATGTCGTCTTTCTTATCAGGTAGAATTATATATATATTGCTTAATAAACACACTATCTAGAAACGGCTTTAATTTTTTCCGCAATTAAATTTGCGACTACATATCTATTTTTCACAAGGGATTCAGACTGAATTGTTACTTTGTCAACAACACTTTTGATGAGATATGCCTTCTTTTGGTAAAGGATTTGAAAAGTAAAGCTATTTTGTCTTTACGATACTTTCTTTGAAATGCATTAAATTTGGAGGCCTGGATTTGCATGTAATGAATTTTCATATTATTCTCTGTGAAGACGGTATTGAGAACGCTATAAAATAAAAGTATCTCTTAGCTCCTCTCAATAAAAAAAATGGTTATATTTTTAATTTTTACTATGTAGTCTTCTTCGATATACTTATTTTTTATTACAGGAATTTGTTGATGCTTTGAGTCCATGTTAAAATTTTAAACTTTTAATTTGCTAAATGTACAGGGGAGGATTATAATAGATGCAAACGAAAATATTTATTTCTATGAACAGCAGGTACACAGAAAGCAAGGTTCAATAATGAGTTAAAAATATATTCACCAGCCTTAAAGGATAAAATCCGATGATAATTATTTAAGTTACAAAAACACTCGTAATGTCAATTCAACTGTCCCTTGCTAGATAAATTATTAACAAACTATGCACATTCATAGTCTATCTAATTACAATAATCACACAATAGTTGAATGAATCTAACGGGAGTGGTTCTTATGGTTCTGCAGAAGAATAGCACCGGTTTCTGATAAAGCTGCACGATAAAGCTTCCCGTGGGGCTAGTTTGTTGCTGCAACTCCTTTGGGTGAGCTCGGTCACCTTGGATATTCTGCCAAAGCTAGCGTGTTGCTTCCAATGCGTCGTTCATAAAACGGACCATCCAACCTCCCCACTAATTGAATCAACACGGACATTCAATAATATGATCTTCAGACCTATTAACTAATTTCAAGACAGCTAATATTGAATCAATTAAATCACATGGTCTTAAACCTGCGTAAGGCTGTCGATAAAGAAATGTTGACTCTTGCCACTTAAATGAATCCCAACCCGATGTTATCTATTTCCTGTATGTGTGTATGCGCACAACGTGCGTGGGTGCGGATAAATCAATGCTGACTCGTTTTTACTTCAAGAGAAATATCACGGGCTACTAATCGGCATATAAATTTGTTTCGTGTTCAGACATGATGGAAGGAATAGAATGTGGGATTTGGCAATTTGGAAGACTTTTAAATTAATTTTGTGAACTCATATTTTCTGTCTTTGGATATCTTGATGTTTTTTCGCTCAAAAATCCTTTCTTGTGTCGCACTGAATCGTGCCCTGAGCCGTTTTCGGTACGCGGGCTGACACCCCTGCTCAATAGGATGGAAGGAAATTTGTTGCTCTTGTTAAAGATAACTTTCAAAGTGTTTCTCGAAGAATCTATGAAAAACTCCCGTTCACACTGGGATTGTGAATAAAGGAGAGAGCCTCCATTTGACCATTTATGTTCGTACATGCAAATAATCTTGAATCGAGGAAGAAAATGTATGAAGTTCACCTTACTTAGTTCGGTAGACGAAGGTACTAAATGTTCAAGCAACTTCACTGCTGAAGTCTTGAAGCTAACCCGTCAGCTTTGATTTATATTATATAAAGTCATTCAACAATCTTTTACTGATTTCGTAAGGATTATCATCACTTTCATTAAGAAAATCGGGATCATTTGAAGAACAATTGCCGATATCATTTGTTCCTTCATCACAGTTCAATTCAAAGTTAATGCATTCAGAGTTGGTAGAATTTCTCCATGTGGAATAAATAGAATAACTAAGATGTGCGTATAGATTTTATATATATCATTTTAGACATGACAAATAGATATTATGCAGAAATAGCAGTCTGTTGAATGTTCTGATTAGCTCCAATTCATCAACACTGAAAGAGCATTGATCAATCTTTAACATTAATTCACTTTTGTAAGTTGATGGGACAGTGACTGGAAACAATATGTCGAGCCAGCGATTTATCTCAGTCTCTGATTCGGCAACCAAAACACTGACTAATAAGCCATTTTAAAAAGTGTCGTGATCGCTTGTTTTTAACTAGAAAATATTAATTCACCTCACAGATCAAAGTTGCCAGAACAATTCCTGCAATTTTAATATGAAATAAAATAAAACGATCAAGTTGAGTTCCTTTAGCTATAAACAAAAAAACACACACAAGGAAAACGTAAAACATTCCTTTACAATAATAAGACAAACAATATTTGTAATTTCTATTTCAATACCTTTCTTTTAGATATTGTTGGGGTAATTAAATATTCCTTTCTATTATATTTACTGTATTTATAGTTCACCAGAACTGAGTATAGTAAAAAAAAAATGGAGCTAATTATCAATTTTATCTGTCCTTTTCATTTTTAATAGCATCAAATTTATGGGAATTGGCTACTTTTTTCCAATTTACAATTTTGTTGCTGCTCAATGTTTCTGACCGTACTGTGTTGAAAGGAAATTTAGACCTCTTAGCCCATACGGGCCTTTATCACCACTTAAATTCTTTCCTGAATATAGTGCTTAAATTAGAGCAAATAAAATTTAATCGGCCTGTATTAATAAAGGTTAAAATTTGAAAGTTTTATTGAATATCTGAAATTAAGTTCCGAGTAGTATTATGGTAGATGAGAGGCGGGAAAGATTCAAGCGACCAATCAGGGAGTTGCAAATCATGCAGGAGCTTAAGGCAGGAGAGGGGGTTGAGTTCAGTTTTCATTCCAGGTTCAGCGAAGAGCCAAGAGCGTGAATTCTTATTGGTCGTGGGAAGAGAATTACGTTCTATATAGCATTTTTTTTTTTTTTTAAAGAAATGCATATCTTATTAGAACTAAAGTAATGAACACAATTTTCTTTAAGCAAGCGGAATACAATTGGAACTTTATTGTATACAGGAATTAGACTTGTGATAAAGGGGAGAAATGAAGCTGTTCCATTCTACTATATATTTTTGAAGTAACATAAAGAGTAACTGTAAATTTTTATAAATTTTAACTTTTAAGAAATCAATTTTCTGTTCTGTGAGTTCTTTTGGATAGTTTTCTAAAGCACATTGTGTATTTAACCGCAGAATTGTAATTTTCTTTGTTATTGATAATAATAAACGGAAACTCCTTTTGTATTATTTTCCCTTAAAATGTTTTTACGCCTCTTTAAACCACTTGTATTGCATTTAAAAATGTTTTTAAACGTTTGTTAATAATATTTATAGTTAATAGAAAGAAAAAGTTATCACTAAGTTTGAAATTAAGTTTGAAGGAGTAACAATGATTTCAAATAAAAAGAAAAAAAAACCAACATTTCATTTTAAAACATTAACATTTTTCAGAACATATATTTACTCTTAGAACAACTTTAATTTTATTTAATTTAGAGTATTTAGTAGTAAATAACGCTTCTTTTCAGAAAAACCACTAAAACTATGTCGAATCACTTAGCTTTGCTCTAAAATGAATCCTCGCAGTGTCACATTCGTCGTTCGGTTAATAGCAAAGGTACACTCTGTATCAACGTTACAACACACACACACACACGCACGCATCATCATCATAAGCAACTGGATGCATTCGAATGCTTAAAAGGTTGCATAAAATAACCGTTATAGTTTTCAAAATTTTAGAAGTACAAAAGGATGTAAAGGAGTATTTTTGGAGAACAGGTTTGAAAAGGAGTATTTTTGGAGAACAGGTTTGAAAAGGAGTACTGAACTCCTTAAAAGATTACGGTTGGTCCTTTTATTAGAACTCACGAAAATGCCCTTTCCACTTTCCATAAGATCAACAAAACCTATGGCGTAGCGTGGATTTCTGCCACCCGGTGCGAACCCTAAATTTGCTGCCTTTCTATAGAAATAATAAAAAAAAATATCACAAATGCATTGCGCGTGAATAAAACTTTTACTTTAATAGGTTAAAATTAATAATAAAAAAAACATTGTACTTAGGTAAAACAGAAAAGCCAATGAACAATTTAAAAATAAACAAAACAAGTGTTTATCCCAACACTACTATATATTCAACGAATCACATAAACCAAAACAAAAAAAAATTACTTTACGATAAGAAATTTAGGGACACGGGAAACTTTATCAAAGTATAACACAAACTATATCAACGCTGCACCACTCTTCTATATAACAAAAAAAAAAAAAAAAAAAAAAAAAAAAAAAAAAAAAAAACTGAGGAAATCGAATGTCGCCTGCTCACAGTCACGTCTGCAGCGACTCTCTTGAAGTGATCTCCAAGACATCGTGGGGCTGCGGTAGCCTAGTGGTCAAGGTCGTGGATAGCGGCTGGCGGTTTTCGTTCAGTCGCGGGTTCGATCCTTGGCCACCAAAGACCCGCCGTGTAGCCGGGGCTGATGCACGTTAAATCTGTTCGGGGCCCAAAGTCCTCCCGTTGGCGTGGTGTGGATGTTAGGAGAGGGGGGTGCCAGCTCAGGTGTCGTCCTCGTCACTTGACCATGGTTCAAAATTACGAGGTCCGTCGCCAATAGCCTTCGTGTTGCTTCTAGTGCGACGTTAATAAAAACTAAAACTAAACTAAACTCCAAGACATCGTGGGGATGTTTTTCTACCCCATGCCCTGTGGAGGGGGAGAGAGAGTTGTTGAATACGTTGTTTTGAACCCTGGTCCAGTGGGTCCGAAGGAAAGTTGACCGGTCACTTTTTTCTGTGCTCTTACCAATCAGGCTGAAAATACTTTTTTTCTGGCTAGTTGGTTAGAGCGCAGCAAAAATCCATCGGCTGCTGCTGCTGTTTCGGACCCACAGGGTCCGAAACAGCAGCAGCAACCAAGGTCAACTCCCTCTCTCCCCCTCCATGGGGTAGAATAACATCCGATGCCTCAGAATAAAGGTCTAAGTGCCGAAGTGGTGACTCGGGACTTGAACACATAGGTATAGGCAGTACAGCCTATACCTACTGATTGCATACTACTGACACAAAAAGACTTGCATCTGTATGTCTAAGACAAACGCACACAAATCATGACCAGTCATATTGCGTCTCTGGAGCAAGTGTCGACGAGACCCGCTACTCAATACGAGACAGCCGATGACTCAAAATGGAAAAACTGTCCTAAGTAAAACTCAACAGGGAGGGAATGTATATCAATTGCAGTTATTTCTGAAAAAAGCAACCTTCTGTACAAAATACCAAAGTTTCTCTTCGTATCATCACGATGATACTGGAGGAGGGGGAGGTATGCTGCGATTCTCTTCTACAACAGCGCGCCTGAAGTTAAAATGTCTTACTTAACGCGCCAGACGAGAAGTCTTTTCTGGCCAGTTGGTTAAAGCGCAGCAAAAAGCGACCGGTAAACTTTCCTTCGGACCCACTGGGGTTGGTAAACACGGGTGACGCACTCCCGGGATACCCTAGCAATCCTTCTCTATTTTCGACCCTCCTTCTTGTCAACCACTTATCTTTTTTTCAACTTCATGTCTATACCACAGTTTAATCTTGTTTGGCGCAGCATAGCCATATCTGGCTCTTGCGCCAATAAACTTTACATTCACTCACTCACTCACTCAGACTCACTGGACCAGGGTTCGAAACAGCAGCGACACTCAAGATCGCCAACAACTGTTCCCCCCTCCACGGGATTGGAAAACCTTCAGCCCCGAACGTCTGTAAGTTCAAGAATAAGACAATAATTCAAAGATCAGAACGGACTCTAATTGCATGTGTTGCGGGCAACAATGGATCACGGCCGGCCGCATGAGTTCGGAAATTCAAAAAGTGAAATTTGTTTTTTTGTTTTGTTTTGAACAAAATATTTGACAAGCTTTTATTTAACTTCACATAGTGTATGTATATTTGTTTGGTTCAAATCTTACAACTTTGTTTTGAACCATTTCTACTTGTTCAATTCCCTCGACATTCTGCATAAATATCTTTTTAGTCCCGATGAAAATACAGGTATCTAATCTAATGACCACGACCTGATATTGCAGACAGGATTAGTCAACTCTGCCGTCCCCTGTCACTCCTCTCATCTGTGGTCCTTGTAGCCATGGCCTCTCTGCGTACTACTACGCTACGTCACTGAACAAAGCACCTCACATGGATATCTTATGGACATCCAGTTTAAGAGGGTAGCAGAGTTTTAATCAGTAGAGAAACGAACCCTCCTTAACTAATGGGTCACAGGTTTAGATTTCGTTCTTCCGAAAAAATTATCACGTACTCTTTGATTCAACGAAAATAAAATACAGTAAAATTCTCTGTATGCTAATCAACTTCTTTACTCTATTTCGATTTCAGTTTCTCTGAAAATCTTTGAACCCTGGCTGCTGCTGCCCGATTGGTCAGCTTAGATCCACCGTATGGATGTTTCATGTATTTTAAAGGAAGGCAGATTAATTTGTATTATAACTATTTGGTATCGGCCATGATAGCCTAGTGGTCGAGGATTCGCGGTCATCATTATTTTCCTCGAGTCGCGAGTTCTATCCCTGTCCTTTTAAAGAACCGCCATATGATGGCGCTGACGCACATTAAGAACACCGTCTACACATTTCCTAAATGAAAAACGATGAAAGCGCCCTCTACTGGGGAGGGGGAGAATGAGTGTAAATTAATGGACAAGCGAAGTACTCATACGATACTGGTCGTACGGAGCGCAAGTAAATAGTTCACTTATGGAAGCAAAATTATGTTTTCTTTTTCTTAATTTTTATTATTTCCCTTGAGTTCAAAGTGGAAACCTCCTCGATGCTTTTAATTTTCCCTATTTTACATTAATTTTATTCCATTTTCTTATTTGTTTTGAGATCTAACATGAAGTTTGAAAATGACTCTCTCCTTTAAGATATCAATAGGCCAGAAGGAGGTAGAATTGGGGTGTCCAGTTCATGGTCAGCCCTCAGCTTTACCTTCATTGAACAGTCAATGGATCTCCTTCCCCCATGCGATAGTTTTTCAATTATCCCATGCAAAAACCTATACAATGCAATTGGATTTTTCATTACTTCAATTAAACAGTCATTCTTCCCGTTCGAGATTTTTTTTTTTACCCTTTTTCACTCTAATTTCATAAAATCTATTTCTACTATATATATATATATTCGCATCTCACTTGATTTATAAATGATCAACAATGTTTGTGAGATATTTTCATTGAGCGTCGAATAGGGAATATTCAAAGTTCTGTAAAGTGATTATTTACATAAAAGTAAATAAAACTTTATAAAAGTTGAAACCTGTTCATATGAGCTCACTGTGCTATGTTAGTATGCGGTTATATTAAATTAAATAATTATTAAAATTTTGAAGCTGAGATTTTATCAAAAAGGTAAATGTAAAGATTTATATCTAGGCATTCACTTTCTTAGGAATCTGGTTTTTACGATCAAAACACACACACACAAACAAACTTTAAATCTGTCGATGCCCAAAGTCCTCCCGTTAGCGTGGTGTGGAAGTTAGGAGAGGGGGTGCCAGCTCAGGTGTCATTCTCGTCACTTGACCGTGGTTCAAAATTAATCGTGTTGCTTCTTGTGCGATGTTAATAAAAACTAAACTAAATACACGCACATAGGATTTTCCAGGTAATTATCAAAGAATTAATTGTATTTTCAAATGTACTGTAAAACCAGTTGCTCAGTTACTCGATAGGTGGCGCCATGAATCAGCGTTATGTGATAGCTCACGCACCCCCCCTCTATTCCTGAACAAAACTGAGCGACGTTTAATTTTCGCTTTCTTTCTTGTCTTCGCTTTTCCTTCGTTGAAGGTGAACTCCGAACGGCTGCTCGCGTTCCAACGCCCATCGCCAATAGGGGATAAAATTGGGCTGCCATCTTTCTCTGAAGAACTGTTTACCCGTAATAGAAATAATGAACATAGTAGTTTTATAAATAGTTTTCCTCCATCTTTCCTTCTAATAAACGAAGTAAAACTACTTCAAGCTTCATCATTGAATTGGTACGAAGTCATCATAGAATTACTCCCTTAGACAAACCAGCCCTTTGCGTAAGAGCAAACAACCAGTGTAGATTCAGGATGTACAATCATCATCCCCGTTCTACATATATATATACACATACACACATATATACATTTCATTTACTTCCTTAAAAAATTATTTCATTTAGATTACTCTCATTCGGAAAACAAAAGTTTAAAAAACATGAGTTTAGCTCAACTTTTGTTCTCAGTTAATGCTTAAAAAATTTTAAGGCAATGGTAGTTTTATTTTGTTTCTGTAATCACGTAAAAGTATCATTAACTTCACGTATATACATCACTCACAATAGACAATTATAAAACACGGAATGTACCAGAAAAAAAAATAAATGTTATGCATGTCAAATATTTATACTGAAAAACTCAATTACAAAATTTATATTTTGTTTCCAAATTAAAGGTAAAGAAACTAGAGAAAAGGAACTAGGAATATATTGTTTGAGGTGTCGTTTCCTTTATGAAATTTTGGTTCAGGATTATGAAGCCTGTCGCTAAAAACTGGATTTAGCCTTTGGATCACTCCTTCAAAAGAAAAGTGTCCCTTTGGAATTGCAATGTAAAGCATTCGAAAAAAAAAAAAAAAAGTCTGTGTGGGGTGACCGGGTGTAAGGATTACCTTATGTAGCTCATTCATGTCGTGACAAGTGACTAAAATTAGGTATCCAGGGTCTGGGGCAATAGCTGGGCACCCTGCCCTTGGGGATTATATCAGGGGACCTCAGGAACTTGCAGGCGTCATGACCCCGTGGCACCCTAGCGATCTTTTCCTTTCCCATGGGTTTTATTGTCTAAGGTAAACAGGATGACGCAACCCCCGAGATGCCCTGGCGAACATTCTCCATTTTCAACCCTTCTTTCTTGTCAACCAAAATTTTACCTTTTTTCTATTTTTATCGTCTGGAACAGTTACACTTTACAGGTTTATGCTCACTCACTCACTTACTTTCTATCACCAAAAAAAAAAAAAGAAAGTAAATGGTCTTTCTCGCTGTAGAAAACGACCAAAAAATAGTGTAACTCCATATTTGATGCATGTTTCCTTACAGAAAAAAAATTCTATAAAAAACAGCTAACAGAAGTATAATTTTTTTTTTTTTTTTTTTAGGAACTTTTAATTCAGGGATCCTTCTAATTAATTTAGAAACATCTAAACTGTTACCGAGTTCATACTGAATTTCTAATATAGCGATGTCTGACAATCTTGTTTGAGATGTTGTTCGCAAATAGCTCTTGATATTTTTCAGATTTAAGAAATTACATTCTCTGGATGCAATACTTATAGGAAGAGTAAGTAAAATTAAAATATTGCGAAAACTTGTTAAGAAAAAACTGCTTAATAAATCATTTTATTGTGTATGCCTGTCAGTGAAGTAGTTCTTATGATTATAAAGAATACAAAAAGTAGGAAGACAGTCGATTCCAAATTTGATAACGTTTAACGCCAATTTTTTGAGCATTTTTCATAGTCTAAAATATCTTTTTGAAAATATGGTTCTGGAATCGTATATGAACTTTAACTTTTGGCTTATATTGAAGTTATTCACTAGTCGGTCCTTTCCTTTATTTTCCACTAGTATTCACTTATGTCAATTTTGAAGTCCTTCATTATAACAAGCTTTTTTACTTTACATCTAAGAAAATGACATAAGTCGTAGCTTATAGAAAAATGATAGCGGGGTAAAATAAAGGAATTCTTCACTGCGAACATTCAGATTCGAACTTTTACTTTGTATCTTTAATTGTATTCTTTAACTAGTTTAAATGCTTATAAAATGTCAACTATTTTTATTTTTGGGACTACGTTCAACATAAAGGAATCAAGGAAATTGAAAATTAAATGATTGGACATAGTTATTTTTTTTTTTTTTACTTTTTCTAAATTAGGAAACTAAAATAATCAGCCATATGCAGAGGTCTGCCTTTTGTATTTTTGTCATAGATTAAGCACCCTTAATGAAATATAAAAGACAGATACGATAATATGATTTAGGAGAGGTTTTTTTTTGTAATTTCGACAACCATTTTCAAAAAACATTTACCTCTTCTTCGCACAATTTTCTTACTAATAAATATACAAACTTCATTATACATCTATAACGGTAAACTCATACACCCGAAATGCCAACACCACTTCAGTAACTATAATTATTAAGCATTCAATTTAAGGCTCTAATTAAACATTTCCTACAAACTTTTAATTCCACAGACTTTTTTGTGTTTTTTAAGTCCAAATATCGGGCTAGATTATATATAGAGGAGCAATAAAGCAATTCAATATATTTATTGGCAGCTTCATTGTTATAATATTCCCTTAGGCAAGTGTGGTGACCGGGTATGACAGAATAGTCCCACTGTAGCTCATGCATGTTGTAAGAGGCGACTAAAATGTGTATCCAGAGCCTGGGAGTATAGCCGGGCACCCTACCCCTGAGGATTATATCAAGGAACTTCAGGGACTTGCCTTCTTCAGGTAAGTACGGGCATCATGACCCCATCAGGTAAGTACGGGCACCCTAGTGATCTTTTTCTTTCCCCATGGGGTTTACTGTCTTTGGTAAACACAGGTGACGCAACCTCGTGTTACCCTAGAGATCCTTCTTTATATTCGACCCTCCTTATCAACCAATTATTTTCTTTTCAATTTTTCCCGTCTAGACCACAGTTAAATCTTATTTGGCGGAGAATAGCCACATCTGGCTCTTGCGCTAATAACCTTTATATTCACTCACTCACATAATATCCCTTAATTATTTTCATTCTAAATTATTTATCAGAACAAAAGAGAGAATAAACTAATTCAAAGTAAATTCGAAACGTGGCTTCTCAATCTATTTTCCCACCATGCAAACTTGAAGATTTTAAACCTCGACCAATTTAGCTGCATCGACTTCTACATGGCAGGTCTTTAAGGAAATTAGGAATCAAACTCTCGACTCGACTGAAACATCGCTAGCCACGAAATTGTGTGTCTACCGTCGGCACGATTTCAATGTAATAAGATAACAATATCGGTTTTGAAAACTGTATTATTCATGTAAAGGTGTTCATATATAAGTATCTAAGAACCAGAAATATTTTGCGCGTAAACAATTTCCCCCCCCCCCATTATCGATTTAATTATAAAAAATTCTGTTTCTTACAAAATGAGTTTTGAAAATAAATAGTAACGTAAGCAATACATGTAGATACATTTGATTTTATGAAAAATGAATAATTTTTCTTAAGTTATAACAATTTATCAAAAAGGCAAACCTGTATCTTCTTTCTTCGTAAATTATGCAACAAACATTTACTAATGTATAAAGAAGGCAATTTATTTAAAGTGTACACATGCCTATTCTCAAACTTTTTGCATTAATATACTCTCTCTCTCTCTCTCTCTCTCTCTCTCTATATATATATATATATATATATATATATATATATATAAACAATGACGCACCAAAAAGGTGTTATCTGATGGAGACAAAAATTGGCGGATAGGAAAATTGAGTATAAAATAGAAAATGATTTAAATGTCAGAAAAATTTAATGATTTATTTCAGAGTTACATAGTTACAAAGTAACGAACTCAATAAGGTGTTGACCCACCTCTGGATGCAAGCTGCCACACGACGTGGCATAGTGAGATAAAGTTCCCTGATAGTCTGCTGCGGTACTACCAAATTTGCTCGAATTTTCGAGCAATTCATCAACATTCCCTGGTAGATGCAGTCGCCTTCCCATCATATCCCAGACATGCTAGATTGGAGAGAGATCTGGCTGGTCATGGAAGGGTTTGACAAGCTGCAAGACAGTTCATAGCAACACGTGCCGTATGTGGTCCGGCATTATCTAGCTGAAAATAAGGCCAGGGTACTGCAAAAGGAACGGTAGCAAAACAGGTCTCAGAATGTCGTCGACCTACCTCTGGCTGTAAGTGTGCCTGTAATAACGACCAAAGGGGTCCGGCTATCAAGGGAAATGGCACCCCAGACCATAACTCCTGGTTGAGGGCCTATATGGCGTGCAATAGTGAAAGCAGAATCGGCACGCTGCCCTAAGTGTTCTGTGCTGAGTGTCAGGACACAGTTGGAAGCGGGATTCGTCTCTAAACACTATATGTCCCAGTCAGCATCATTCCAACCTGATGGAGCCAAGCACCACTGTAATTAGACTCAACACTGTGCTGGCGTGAGTTGCAGGTGGCGTAGCTGTCGGTATGAGCGTAGATTTCTCTCTGACAGCCGTCTGTGAATGGTCAGTGTGGACACCCGTGTGCGGGTAGCACACCTGATGGTTGATAACGATGAATCATGAATCAAGCGTTGTGACAGTTAATCTGACAATCACTCTATCCTCCCGATCTGCTGGGACCCCCGGTAGCCTAGTGGTCAAGGTCGCGGACTAGCGACCGGCGGTTTTCGTTCAGTCACGGGTTCGATCCTTGGCCGCCAAAGACCCGCCGTGTGCCGGGGCTGATGCACGTTAAATATGTTCGGGGCCCGAAGTCCTCCCGTTGGCGTGGTGTGGATGTTAGGAGAGGGGGGGGGGCCAGCTCAGGTGTCGTCCTCGTCACTTGACCGAGGTTCAAAATTACGAGGTCTATCACCAATAACCCTCGTGTTGCTTCTAGTGCAACGTTAATAAGAAACTAAAAATTCTTTCCTAATTCACATTGCTGACTATTCAAATTAAAGCAATGAAATTAATTATTTTTTTAAAAAATATGCATTTGAAAGAGTATAAAAGGTTTCTCTGCAAATACTTATTTTCCGGT
The DNA here is from genome assembly GCA_019974015.1 of Nephila pilipes. Taxonomy (NCBI): domain Eukaryota; kingdom Metazoa; phylum Arthropoda; class Arachnida; order Araneae; family Nephilidae; genus Nephila; species Nephila pilipes. The sequence continues at coordinate 957,608 of BMAW01080480.1, forward strand.
TATTGAAAATATTTTTAACAGCAATTGAGAGTACCGAATGTGAGTTTTCAGATCTTTAAGAAAAATTTAAATTGCCAAAAATCAGAAAAAAAAAATAATTCCAAAGAAACTTTTTTTTTTTTTAATGCTCTTTATTTTAAAAAAACTTAATTTATTACCTTAAATATAAGAACGGTAATAGAAAACTCCATAAGATTAACATTATACACATGGTGGCGTGTCGACTTGAGCCTTAAATCTGGTCGAGGCTCCAAGGCCTTCTGTGCGACCGCGGTATCCTAGTGGTCATGTTGAGGATTTGCGACCAGTGTTTCGTCAAGTCATGAGTTCGAGCTTTGATGGCACTAAAAACCCATTGTGTTGCGGGACTGAAGCACGTTGATTCTGTCGAGGTTCGAAATTCTCCTGTTGGCAAGACGTGAAAGTATGGAACTGGAAGCGCCAGCTCATATATCTTCCTCTTGACTTGACTGAGTTTCAAAATTACGAGGGCCTTCGATAATAGGCTTCGTTTTGCTTCTCAGAGCGACATTAATAAATGCTCATATATATATAACATATCAATCAGTAACTCCCGAGACTAAGCCAGAGATGGCGGTCGTAGTAAACCAGTAACCAGGTCTTTCTAGAGTACTAACCTTTGCTTGAAACGTGTCAAAATTTTAAGTTGATCGGACCAGAAACAGCTGAATTATCGAGGTTGGAGTAAAGTCGTTTTGTAGTTTGTTTAAAAAATGGAAAAACCGAGTTTCGTGTTCTGATAAAACATTGTTTTTTAATGGGTAAAAACACCGTGCAAGCGAAACAATGGATTGAAAAATGTTACCCGGACTCTTGTCCATCAAAACAACGATTTGTCGGTTTGCCATTTAAACACGTGGTCGTACCGACACAAAATAACGCAGAACGCTCAGGTAGACCTGTAAAACCGTTATACCGGAAAATGTGGTAAAGTGACAAAAAATTATAATGTGAAAGATCGTAAGAGTGAAGCTCCATTGGTTACTTGAGATGACACAGATATCATGAAAGTGTATTTACTGAAAGGTTTTGAAGTGAAAAGGTTTTTTTTTTCCAAGTGGGTGCCGCGATTGCTCGATGGAACAGCAACAGTCGATGATTCAGAAAGCTGTTTATCGTTATTTACTCACACCAACAAAAAAGATTTCTTACGAAAAAAAAAAAAAAAGATTTGGAAAAGCGTTGGAACGATTGTATCACCCTAAAGGTGATGAATAAAAAAAAATTTTGCAAAAAAAATGTTGTTTTCAATGTTAGACTCGGGAGTTATTGATCGATGTGTTATATATATATAATAAAAACTTGGATTTTGACACTGCATTAATGTATCACTAGTTTAAATAGTATAACTTGACCTTTGAATAATAAACTCTCCATACTGAAGAATTAAGGATATGGATTTTGTGGCCCTTATTTTCCTTTTTATTGCTATCAGTTTCCATGTTTTGTTATAGTAACGAATTAGATGAAATTTATTTCCTGCGAATCGAGAAATTTTTTTTTGCTATGGAAGGCTGGATAGAAATTTAGAGTAATCATACAATTACTAAAACATATTTAATTGTGAAAATTTCATTTAAAAATTTTCTTAATACATACATAAAAGTTTGAATTATATGAAGTTTGTATAAAATGTCAGTGGTACTGCCAAAAATTAAATAAGACAATTTCCAGGTATGGTGAGTGGTGAAGCCGCAATTGAGTCCATTTACCTTTTAGAAATACGAATGATCGAGATAAATTCATTTTACCGAAGTAATAATTAAGAAGTGAAGAAACGATGAATGTGTTGATTTTTAATGCCCTCAGGGGTTTGCCATCTTCAGGTAAGTACGAGCATCATTCACCCGAGGCACTTTAGAGATCTTTTTTCCTTTCCAATGGGGTTGGCTGTCTTTGGTAAACATGAGTGACTCTCTCCCGGAATACCCTAGCGATTCTTCTCCATTTTCGAATTGGCCGCAGTAACCTAGTGGTTAAGGCAGCGGACTCGCTTTGGAGGTTTTCATTGAGTTGTGGGTTCGAGTCTTGATACCACTGAAGACCCACCGTGTAGCCGGGGCTGATGCACATTAAATCTGTCGGGGCCCAAAGTCCTCCCGTTTGCATGGTGTTTACAGAGGAAGGGGAGGGGGATCGGCTCAGGTGTCGTCCTCATCACTTCCCCAAGGTTCAAAATTACAAGATCTGTCTCCCATAGCTCTTGTGTTGCTTCTAGTGCGACGTTAATAAAACCAAATCAAGCAAATCTCTATTTTTGTCCGTATTCATAGTCTATAGTCCGCCCCCCTTTTTTTTTCAGTTGTCTTGATCACAATTCCACCTTTTTTTGGATCAGTATATTCATATCTCGCTCTTGCGCCATTAAACTTCACAATCACTCTCATTGATTTTGAACGATGTTGCATATTTGATTTAATTGCGTTTTTATTTTTTATAATTATATAAGAAAGTACTATAATGCATGTGTAAATCATGACTTGCATGATGTGACTAATTTGATCCAGTATCTTTTGTTTCTACTTAATTTTATAGTAATTTTACTATTTAAAATTGGGATATTGGGGCTTATTTTAAATAACAATTTATATTGGAAATAAACTGTGTTATTTTTTCCCCCTAGGTAACAGTAAACGCTCTCTTAGCCAAACATTATAGACATGATTATAAGCTATATTTAACTGTTTATTATTTGTTTAAAATTTGCGTTTCTACCCAATTAAAAGGTCCACTGAATACAGTCAATTTCAACGTGAGGATTTTGAGTTAAGACATATTTTATGAGTATCAACCCCACTATACGACAGTCTTTGGAAGGAAGGTGGATGCGGGTGTACTTATTGAGGATTGCAATCCTGAAGGACTTTGGTCTTCGAGATTGCATTGAAAGGTATGATACAGAATTTTGGATTTGTACTTTTCCAGCATTTAAGTTAAAGTTATTAATTTATTTAAAAGTTATTAATTTGGTGTTTACAAAAGAATATCTCCACTTTGAAGATCTACTACAAACTGTTGAAATCTTTTCCTCACTTTTGATTAAAATAAGTACAGTTTTATTTTACAAGAATACGATTCATTTTTTTACCAAGCAATTCCAATTGCATGTCTATAAATATAATAATCGCAAAATTTTATAATTCTATAAATACAATTAATAATTATGTAACATAATATTTTAATTTTATAAATAAAATATGCAGGAATAAGTCCATGAAATTAAAAAAAAATCCTAAGAATTAACTTTTATTTACCAATATATAGTATAATAGTAAATTATGTACCATAATGAAAACTAAATGTTTATTTATATTAAGATAGTTTTGAGAGGTCCATATATTAAATTACATCCAACTGTTTTTCAAAGTTACGAGTATATATATCTTGTTTTCTTACACCATACTAATATCTTATGTATATATTTAATAACTGAGAAGATCTTAATAGATGCACAAAATATCTACTTCAGAACACCAGTATTATGCTAAACTTCTAATTATATTTTGTTTACTAATAAAAAAAAAAAACTCTAATATAAAACTATAAATATAAATTTACTGATATAAAACTCTTTTTTTTTTGCCAGTGATGCTTACGATTTGATGGTAGATGTGACTAGGTTCAAGAGGATTAACTTTGGTTCAAATATTCACGATTTACATCCTAATGAGCGCTTGGGTAAGAATCGGATAAGAAAAATTGATTACTTTTTAGGAGATATCAGTACGTACGAAGAATGGGGCGAAAAAAAAAATTAAGGATTTTTTTTTAATGTTAAATATAATTTATAAAAGCTAATTAAGATACGTACTAGGTCATTTTCAATAAATTAAGTACTTATGTATGAGATCAAAAGAAGTATTAAAGCCTCTATTTTTTTTATAAATTATATATAATTTTACTTTAAGAACATTTTCATACTTTTTAGTCCAGCTTTGAATAAAAGCTTGATAATTTTTTTTTATGTAAACTTATTTAACTCTTTTTAGTTGGGAAATTTAAGACTAAAAAGCAATAACGCGAGTGCAAAATTTCACCTGAATTTTTACGCTGTTACGTACAAGACCCTCCCACCCACCCACATCCTAGACTCGTCATTGCTTCATTGGAATTGTATTTCAGCTCGATCAGATGATAGGAAGTGGGTTAAAATTAAAGCACAAATTTTAAAATCTCTCTTGAAAGATATATGTACTTGTTAACACGTTATGTATTGTTAATATTCTGTTAAGATATTTATATAAAAGCAGACAGTAAAATATTGCGTTGATTTTATCTCAGCAATGTATACATAGATAAAGCAAACTAAATGTAATTATTATCAGAATGAATTATGTCAATCTTTTGAACCTAATATCATGTATCCTTCACTTTATGCTCACGTATTTTTGCTATCGTTTTCTCAAAACAACACACGTTAATAAAAGTGTGTAAAATTGAAATGAGATTTAAAATTGACTTTGGTTGCACTTTCGCTATCAGATATTATTTGAAGGTAAAAACGAAGCCCAGTACTAAAATTTTAATAATGATATTAATTATTTCTTGTATGTTAAACATTTAAGTAGCAGGATGTTTTTGAATTCTTTAATGAATTTACGTTTTATACTGTTATTTGCTTTAAGAAGTAATTCTAATTTTCTTACGTTAGCTTTTTTTTTCTTTCGAATTTTATTTCCTTTTCTTATAAATCTTAAATAATTAAGATTCGAAAGCAAGAATGTGAAAGGATAATGATAATGAAAACAAAACAAAACTTTAATTGTAATTTAGCGAGTAAGTTCGGTAAACACTACATTTCAATTTAAGATACCTTACAGGCAAATCAAATTAAATATATATATAAAATTAAGTGAATTAGATGTGCTAGAGTTTTTATGTGTTTCAAAATTAAAGATTCTAAGAGAGTATCTGTAAAAATTGAGAAAATCGATATTGTTTTAAGCAATTGGAAGATTTTACTAACATTGAGCCATTTACTCAAATTTATAATTTTTTGTATTTTTTTCTTAAGTAATCAAACATGCTTCATGTTTCAAAATTAGTGTAAAATTCATTTCTCATTCTTCAAAAGAAAGTTTTTTAATATAATACAATTAAATTTGAATTTTACAACGTACTATTTTTGTTTTTTCTCATTCGAGCACAAAATATGTTACACTGATTAAGAGATCAATGAAATAGCTTCAATATTTTATTGTAAATACCTCAATAAATAAAAACTCCTTGATTTATTTTACAAATAAAATTAATTATTCAAAAGCATTTTCAAAATTTTTTATAATCATGCTTTGAAGAAAACATACCCAACATATTTCGAATACTAAAAATGTTTTCATTTTAAGTATAGTTTTGAGATAGATCTAAAATTTTTTGAAACTAATAGCATTAATGAGAAAAAGACATTTTTTTTTCTTCATATTTTATTATTTGAACATCTCATACGTATTAAAAATGGAAAGAAACTAATGTATTGAAGAGAATGTTTAAAAAAATTCCTATATTATCACACGGAATAATTCTTTTCTAAATAAAAATATTTCTAGACAAAAATAATTTTTTTAAATAAAATAGAAATCTTTCGTTTAGAATTAACTATTATTATTAATGAATTAATCAAAACTACAATTTATTTGTAGAATTGTTCTACATATTTAACATGAGAAAATATTTTATGTAATTACAATGCAAAAAATATCTTGTTTAAATATATTTTAATTTTACTCTGACCCAAACAAAGATAATTCCATACAAAAATTAGTTTAAATATTGCATTTGAAAGGTAAATTTTGAATTCAATTCCATTTTTTCTTATGAAAGATGCGAATATTTGAAATAAAATGAAACTTGTAGGAGTGCATTTTTAAAATATTCAGTTTTAAATAATTGTTTCATAATAGAAATAATATTTAGCCAAAATGAAGAAATTTTGTAACGTATTAAAATACAATACAAAGCTAAAATGTTTAACCCAAGAACATTATTTTCAAGCAAAGCATAATTCTGTAGGAAATTGCATTTCGATCGAAATCAACAGGGGCGAAGAGAAGTCTAGAATTTTCTAACATTATTTTGTTTACCTAATCGATAAAACGCTTTGCGCCATAAGTAGCAACGGAGTGTTTTCACTGCGCATGCTCTCTCTATGCGCAGAGTCCGTGACGTCTGCAATGCGTGCCTTTTTACAGTCATAAACTTGTACACTTTCGCCACAAAAATTTTGCGCTGTTGATTTGAAAATTTTTATAATATTCAAATAAGATAAACGAAGCGAAAACTCCATCAAATAAATTAAAAACTGATATTTAATTCTCAGTGCAAAATTTAGCTTACAGTTTGATAAAATAAAAGCATAGTAAATAAAAATGGCGTGAACTATATACTGTCAGAAGGAGCAGAATACAGTGCTAAGTCTCTTTTCGTGTATAAATATCATCGTCGTCATATTTGAACCACTTGTGCATGAACTCCTTTGCTAGAAGGATGCTTTCCATGATGTGAGAAAAGTTACTTGGCATCTCGTGAGCCATCCTGGCTGAAAGGGCCTCGGCTTGATGTGAGAAAAGGGTGGTAAGTTGTACGTTGGTATGGGTGAGTAATGGTACTTGTGAATAACTCGCTATAAAAGTTCTCGATTCAGATTTGGTGATTAGAATAATGGGTTTTGTTTATGGTAAACTTAATTTGTTTCAACAAGTATTGTTTGTAACCGAATGTGATTTTCTTGCATTAGGATCTTAAGTGCTTAAGGATGGAAGCGTCAGTATCCGAATCTGTGATGCGAAGCTCGTTCATTCCAAATACGTGTTATGTTGTATCCCCTTGAATGATTTGGCTTTTGAGAAAATTTCTATCCATTGTTACCCTGGTTTGAGTGGTATCATTTTCTTATTAAAGATTTTTACTCAAATTATCATTTATTGGGTTGATGTTTTACATTATTGATTTTTACAGATGGTTGATTGTTGATCTATGTACTTACTGATTTGGAGTGATAATAATAGAAGTTATCCGCAGTGAATAACGAATGTGATAAAGGTGTTTAAACGGTTCGACGTATGTTCGTTCTTTTGTATATTATTCGAAATATTCGTATTTTGTATATTTTGTCTTAAGTGTGTACGGGACTAGTCCCGCCAAAATGTTTTTTAAGTTTATTTTTGCAGATATTCGATGAAGCAAGGTTGCTTATGTATGAAGTACAGACGTCTTATTAATGAATATAAAAGATGGAAAGTTTCGGTTGAAAAGTGGTAACGGAATTTATGTAAAGATAACGAACTTTTAACTTTGTTATTCGTTATAAATATATTTATATATATTATTTATATACAAAAATAAATTCGTTTTATTAGGTTGATATTCATGCATATACGAATTCGAGATGCGGATCAGTTGAAAAGTCGAAATAAATCTCCTTTCATTTAAGGGCTAAGGAGTAAACTTAGTGGTAAATTTCGTTTTATATTCGTTACTATATTACTGTTTAAAGCATTTTTATATGATTGTATAATGTTACATTGTCTGATAAGCGCAGAATATCTTGCGCAAATTGCTATATTTTCAGATGCGAGTATCGGAGATGATAGACATGTTCTATGCCATTTATCGCTTATTAACTCTTAGGATTGTAAAGCCGTTAGCCTGAAAACTTAAAATGAAGTCCTGTATTAAGTATGTGCTGTTAAAACCAATTTTTTTTTTGAAAAAAAAAATTTCTTTTTTGGGAAAGGTACATTTTAAACTTCTAGTATGCAATTGCCAAATCGGGGATTGTCCCCAAAACTATTTATATATTTTCAGATATTTTGGTATTCAAGCGAGAAGTATTGGAAAGCTCTTCCCCCCCTCGTGTTGGATTCGGTAATAACAATATTCTGTATGATCATCATTAGACAACAGTTGTTTGATCAGTATACGTAAGTTTATGTGCAATCATAACAGCTAGTAGTACGACTTTTTATCGATGTGCTTTTTTTTAACTGCAAACCTTTTTGGAGTGAATGAAATTGTATGTGGGTGCAATTCGATTTATGATATTAAATCTAGTATGGCATGAAGAGATAAATCTTTTGTTATTGCATGTGAGGCAAGTAATTGTATTTAACTTTCCATAATTGAAAATTTTTTATCTTGTATTTTATTTTTATCCTGTCTCTTAAACATTAATGCATAGCTAGCCTTATTCCTGGGGAAAGAATATGTGCTTTAAAGCTATAGTGCTCTCTTGTGGACAACTAGCATGATTACCTGGTTCTGTATTTTATTTCAATCTATTATTTTAAGCTATGTGTTGGCATATTCATTGGTCTTATGTTCTGGTAATGTGCCTCTTGCCATTAAGGCAAGGTTTTTCCCTATAATTTTTTACGTTTTTGCAGATGCCTGTGTCAGTAGGAAAATCTTCCCACCTTTTTGAATATTTCCTGCACTGAATTGTAGTTTGGCGAGTTCAGCACATGGTAAAATAGATATAAACAATTTTGTTTTGTGGTCAGTGTTATTTGAATGCACATGCCGTATCCCCTTGCTAAGATTTTTTTCAGGATCAAGCGATATTTGTATTTAGAACTCTGAAGAAATTAAATGAATAAATGAAGTTTGCTGAGGATGCAAAATGTTGTACAAGGTCTAACGCAACACTAAGGATGAAACTAATTCCACCAGCAATTTGGCTTAGTCATCTGTCGTCAGATAAGTCGTTGTAAAAAAAAGTATCAAATTAATAATATTGACATTTTTAAGTGTTACTTGCATTATCAATTATTAATATTATTAAATTTTATCAGGTAATGAAATTCTTCATTATAAGGGGGAGAAAGGCGAGAATAATGACAACTTCAGTTCTCTCTGCGAGATTGAAATACTCGAGGGAATCCGCTAGCCCCTAGAAACGCTGTGAGGAATTTACTTCGAATGAGTAGTGCTGATATTCTGAATAATCTGCTGTTGGTATGAGTTGCCATACAGAATTGGAAGAATTAGAAAAGGCTTTAGAGTGTCATCAACCTGGCTTTTTCCTCTGCTTCTGCATTCACCTTGTATAACTGGAATTTAAATTTATAGGGAGTATAAAAATTTTATATCTTGCTGAATTAGCAAGCATACTTTGATAATTTTCACTTAGATAGTTTCTGAAACTATTCAGAAAATAAATTGTCATAACATTTTTTAAGTTGTGATAATTGAAAATTTTAAGCTTATTTAATGTGTCAATTAAATGTTTCTGTGTATTTGAATTTTTGGAAGCCTTAATACTTTAAATTTTCATACTGGAAATGTTTATAAACATTACTAAGTGCTAAAAATTCTTTAAGGTAGTACATCGATGACACTTATTTGTGCCTCAAACTGAGAATATTTGCCAGCTGAAATCTCAAGATTTTAATGCTGAGTGAAGGATTCAATAGCAATGCGAACTTAGGTTATGGGGAAAACCTTGCTGAAGTAGGGGGACATTGTACATCCAGTTCCTGATTTATACAGTAGATGCATAAGTATTACATTATGGTTGTAATGACTTTTATATTTTTTTTCTTGAATTCAATTTTTTTCTTGTGGTTTAGTAATAGTGATTTCCATAACTATCAAGTTAACTTTAAATATACTTTTTTATCTTAAATTCTTAAATATGAATGTTTGAAAACTATCTTAATTTTTACATTTGCCTTGCTACTCAATTTGTAGTTGTGAGATAATCTGTAATTAAATCTTCAAATTTAAAAATTTTGGATGTTATTGAGAGTGAACTTGATTTTAAATTTTATATTTAAATTTAAAATAAAATGTCATGTTAATAGCGTGAAATGCACAAGCATATTTTATTCCCTTTTCGGTACAAAGTGATATAATTTTATGATTTGATTACAGCTCAATTAATTGCTCGTCTCTATAACTAGTTGAAATTTTTTTGGAGTGTTCATTGGTTTTATGATTCCCCCACCAATTATGGAAATGCCAACTTATCATCCATATGCTGATGGCGACTTCAGATAGAATTTCCTTTCATTATCACAGCAAATGCCATGCTGCCGTTTTGTAATTCTTCATTGTGTCTTGCAACATTTCACGAACCATTATAAAGCGAGAAATAGAACCCAGGGTTTTACGAGTGTCCAAAGTATTCATCAATAATAGTGTTCTCATTACGTGTTGCCGTTTGAACTTTGAAATCTTGTGTGTATCGACATGTTTAATATTTTGTACGAGGATTGTGTTTGTAATGAATAAATGTTAATATCCGATAAAATGAAATTAATCCATCTCAAACTTGTAAATATTTTCATACTATTATGATTTCAATAAAAAGATTAAAATCAATATACTGTGTCGTTTGAGTTGTTTTGCAGTGCTTAGGGCAGTGAAATCAGGTTAATACTTTGCCCCTTGGAGTTATAGACTTAAAACAAATTTGTGTAATTATTGAACCCAAGGTTTAATTGAAATATTTAACCCAAGGTTTAATGTAGGGCACCTGTATTCACTGCTTTTAAGTTTTGGAAAATCGTAAAGGTAGGTGAAACTTTTTGGTTTAAATTAAATCTGATTCTTTGTTAAAAATTTGAAATGTTGATGATACTGAATGAATATTGT
>BMAW01080481.1:0-44265 GCA_019974015.1 Nephila pilipes
TTCATTGGCGATACTAGAATCTCATGAATTTTTTGAAATTGACTCCAGAATGTCAAGTAGTCTCTGGCATCTCCGCTAAATTTTTTCAGCTCTATTTTTTGGAGCTTTAAATTTCGCATTTAACAGATTTCCCTTGCAGTTGATTCTTTCAAGCTTATTTTCGCGATTTGAGAACAAAGTTCCGAATATTTGTATCTGTTTGATTCAGCCGACAAAAAATCTTTTTTGAAAGGCTTCCTCGGCATCTTTATCTTTCAAAGAATATTAGTAATTTCAGATTGTCGCGTATTCAATCGTGTAAATTTAAAGGTGATTTTCAACTTCAATATCGAAAGGTTATCCATATTACAGGATTCTTTAGAGAGTTCATCATCAATCTTCTTACCACATACTGAAAACGAAATACGGCATGATTTCCTCAGTGTTCTCAGTTGTGTCAAATCCATTTTTCTGTATCAGATTTCATTCAAAGTTAAAACCACAACAAAGGTTCAATCACAAAAATGTTCATGTCAACAAGATTCAAAATAAAAAAATTCAAATCCAAAGTACCCCACGTCCAGCCGAGGGAATCACTATTTTCTAAAACGAGCTTAAAATATTCATTGGGCTGCTTAAATTAATTGTTTATAAAATATTCATTGGCGAGCTTAAAATATTCATTAAAATCAAATGGGCTGCATCTACCCGATGCTGGGTACCTGAATATAAATAAATCCAAAGAGATTTCAGCAAACATATACTTTATTATGGACGGCACAAGACAGAAACACTTACAAGTAAACGTTCAGCCATCACCTAGTCGTTCTATTTATATTCGTAAGCGAGAATCAGCTCGTAGGCTGACGTCACAGCACAGCATAGCAGCGGCAGTTATTTCACTTCGTTTCTGAACAATGATGTTAATAAGCTATCACTCACTGGTCTTGAGCGTTGCCTTTTATATAACGGTATTACACTTCCGCTAGCACTATTCCTCTTTTCTACATCACTTTGATAAAATTTCCCGTGCTCCATAATGCTTTTTTGAGTTCATTGCGATAGCGTTTGATAAAATTTGGTACCATGGCCTCATTTCCAAGATGATGCGACTTGGAATTTCTTACCAACTAATCAAAATTATACATTCTTACCTCTATTCTAGAAATTTTCTAATACGAGAGGACAAAGAAGTGTCCCCCCCATTCTTTCTGGGGTTCCTCAAGGAAGCCTTTTACCATCAAAATTATTTAATTTGTACATAAACGATATTCCGAAGGCCTTAAATGTCCAATTAACAATGTATGCTGACGACACTACCATTATGATTCAAAACATCGTCAATCAAAAAAATCATTTCATGATTGTAGAGGTACATCTCCCGTCTTCAGCTCTGGCTCATTGACTGGAAAATTAAGTCTTATGCATCTGAAAGCGCATGCCTCCTCTTTACGAGACAACGGTGCATCGGAAATTTACCTGTTGTCACCATATTCGATCAACCCGTCCCTGGCAATCTGAATACAAGTACCTTGGGTTGGTTTTAGACGCCAAATTAAATTTTGCCCGCCGTTCATCAAAAAGCGGTTGGAATGAGTAGAAAACTCACATGCTAGATTTCTCGAAAGAACAAGCTGGTGATCAGGCACAAGCATCTGCTCTACAAATCCATCCTACGACCAATCATGTTATACGCTTCGTCCATCTTCCCTTCGCTGCAACAACACACCCCAAAAAACTCCACGTCTTTGAAGACATGCACCTCCGTAAAATTACGATTTATTGCAGGTACAACCGGACTACACAGAGATCTCAAAGTAGAATCAATTCTTGAATTTATCAAAAAACAATCACAATTTTTTTTCTTTAAAATTCAACAAATCTCTCATGAACTCTTACAAAATCTTCCAGCTTACTATCCTTCGCTTCCACGCTCTCATAAAAGATCTAAAGCAGTTTTGGAATCATAATTACCACCACTTCCCTGCACTTAAGAGAATCCACAGTACTTAATGTAAAATATTAGGAATTCAAACAATTTATTTTTCAAAACTTTCGTTGGACTTCACTTATAATAATTCCTCATCCCAAAATAAATTGCCACAATGGGCACCCGCTTTTTGCAGTACACTAATTAATTTTCTTCAATTTCTATATATTAAATTATTCTCCACATAATTTCATTGGAATTTATTAATAAATTCAGTCATTATAACTTCTTTTTCTCCATAGAGGGCAGCACGAGAAGCAGCTTTTTACTGTCTACTCCTTTCTAAATAATTGTCAACCTCTCGCATTTCTCCTAAATCTTATCAAACAAATTCATTCTTCTTTCAAAGACCTATGGGATCTACGGAATTATATGTGTTCTGTACAAAATTTTAACTCAATTCCCTCATCTCTTAAAACTGTGGGCTTCTGCTGACGTCACCTCGAGTGAGATGCGCTTATGAAATCTCACTCACCTCACTCGGTTCTCCCGGGAGACCAATTGCATGATGGCTCAAATCTCTGCTGTACCTCCTTCGCGTTGGTATTTCTCTGAGAATCAACTCTTTAGGCTGGCGTTTTCTCACCATCGCCATCTTTACAGAGCGTTTTTGTGCTCTTTCTTTTTAGGACAGAAAATCAATCGAAAGAAACTTTTCCTTTAGATTATGTGCTCTCTTCCCTAAATTAAGATGAGGGATTAGATTTAATTCCCCTTAAATAGGAACCCCGTAATTTTATACCATATACCATGTTCCATACTCTTTCTATAGCAATGCTGAAATTTTCGTCTAATGATGATAATTTTAAAAGTCAATCGATGTAAAAGGCTGTAAGTTTGACATTAAAGGAATATAAGGCTGGAGAACCCCTATCGTGATGATTAACCAAATCTATTATTACTTGCAGTGCACAATCTTCTCTTATGAAAATATTTGATTTGACACCAGGAAATTTTTGTAAGATCTGCTTCCAATAATTGATTATTAAAATTAACATATTCATTAATAAGGAATCATACTAATTTTTCTAATAAATAATGCTTTATTTCAATAAATATTTGTTTTAAAATAAATTTATAACTAGCAATCATATCCATTGCAGTGTAACTGTTTTTATAACTGTGTCAATGCATTTAAAGAGAATATTGGAGATTTGTATTTGTTGCTGTCGAAAGCTTGAGATGAATCTGATATGCGGAAGATTTTGTTGTACTGTTGGACAATTGTGATAAATGTTAATTGTATTAGATTTTCTTCAAATCAGTCACAACGAAAATATCTGAATAAAGCGCTTGTATATTTGTTTTAAAATGAGTGAAGCATTGCAATATAACAGGAATTTTAACTAAGCTGAACAAATTACAGTCCCTACGATTTATTAACGGGAAAAAATTTATAAATCGGAGTTTTGACAGTTTAATTATGTTGACTGTTGCTCTTAGAAGTATTAGGTAATATATGCTGAAATAGATTCAGCATCGGAATGTGTAGAAGAGATTTTATTCATGCATGGCCGATCGCGATATCAGCATATTCATGGCAGAAGATATCCTACTAATGCGAATACACAACAAATGAGATTTTTCAAATCAGAAGTTTGTATTTAAGCTATTTATGATATTCAATTACGAAACCTTTTTTGTATCGTGTGCTCCGAAGCATTTTCTCATCACTGAAATTTAAAAATGAATTTATTTCTGAACATGAAAGAAAAATCTTCTGTTTGTCACTTTTGTAAAAGATGTTTTTCAGGCAAGAGTGCTTTAGAAATTCATTTGCGTATTCATACGAAGGAAAAGCCTTTTGTTTGTAAAGTTTGTCAGAAAGCTTTCATTAGAAGTGATTCGTTAAAGACTCATTTACGGATTCATACAAAGGAAAAGCCTTTTGTTTGTGAAATTTGTAATAAGGCTTTCTCGGACATTTCAAACTTAAAGCAACATTTGCGTATTCATACAAAGCAAAAGCATTATGTTTGTGAAATTTGTAAGACAGCTTTTTCACAAAGTGGGCATTTAAAAACTCATATGCGAGTTCATACAAAAGAAAAGCCTTATGTTTGTGAAATTTGTAAAAAGGCTTTCTCACAAAATTCTAACTTAAAGAGTCATTTGTCTATTCATATAAATGACAAACCTTATCAATGTGGAATTTGTAAGAAGACGTTTTTGGGAAGTGGGGATTTAAGGAAACATTCACGTATTCATACAAAGGAAAAGCCTTATGTTTGTGAAATTTGCCAAAAAGCTTTTGTTCAAAATGGGGACTTAAAGGCACATTTGCGCATTCATACCAAGGAGAAGCCATATGTTTGTGACATTTGCCAGAAGGCTTACTCGCACAGTGGGCGCTTAAATACTCATTTGCGTATTCATACTAAAGAAAAACCATATGTTTGCGAAATTTGTAAGAAGGCTTTTAATGAAAGTGGGAGTTTAAAGAAACATTTGCGAATTCATACGAAGGAAAAGCCTTATGTTTGTGAAATTTGTAAGAAGGCTTTCTCAGATAGTTCAAACTTGAAGCAACATTTACGTATTCATATGAAGCAAAAGCATTATGTTTGCGAAATTTGT
Organism: Nephila pilipes; assembly: GCA_019974015.1. NCBI lineage: Eukaryota > Metazoa > Arthropoda > Arachnida > Araneae > Nephilidae > Nephila > Nephila pilipes. The sequence continues at coordinate 4,547 of BMAW01080481.1, forward strand.
AAAATGTCTTTTTCACTAAGTTCTCAGTTAAAGATTCATTTGCGTTTTCATACAGAGGAAAAGCCTTAAATTTGTGCAATTTGTATAAAGGCTTTTTTGGAAAGAGAATACTAGAAGACTAGTGTGAATTTGTATGAAAGAAAGAACTTATATTTGTAAAAATTCCTTTTCAATAAGTGGAGATTTAAAGAACCCTTTGTAAATGTATAGGAAGGAAGATCTTGTGCTTCTCAGACATTCTGATTTATTTATCAGAGATATGGAGCTGTAAAGACTTTTTTCTTTAAGAAGCCTTTGTGTATTAGTAGTGATTTTATACATCAGTTACATTTTTATGCTTGAGAATTTAATATATGAGTGTTGGATCAGTAACTTGTATAACTCTTATCTTCAAATACAAAAAATGGTGGGGAATCATTTGTCAATCATTTCTTCTGAGCAGGATCACTGATCTGCTGAGCCAATATTATGATTGTACTTTACCCTCACTATTGTTATTGGATTCATTAGGTGGTATACTAATTCAGCCCATGCCCTTGGCGATGGGAAAGATCATTCTAAAATATTCAATGAATAAACTTTACTCCACAGGGCAGAAATTTAACAGCTTCGAAGACTAGGTTTTTCCAAATGGTTTATTATTCATTACTTTGTGGGCTTTGGATTCCTTAGTTTCCATTGTGATTTAGTTATTGTACAAAGGCTTTTTTGTATGTTTTATTGAAGGATAGAGATAAGAAATCAGTGTACAAACTCATGTATTTTATAAATATAATTTATGTTTCAGGTTAACCCTAGAAACTGCTTTTGAAGGTTTTTCTTTGTCAAATCTTCCTTTCTAGTTTAAGAAGGATACCAGTACTGGATTTAGTTGAACCAGTTTGATATAACCATATGCAAGACAATTGGTGCTGAAAGCGATGTAGCATTACATTGTATTCTATTTGATAATCAGCATTTCTCCAAACTTTTTCTGAAAAGAAAAAAACAGATAAAGCAGGCATTAAATACTGGATGTTTGTGTTGGCCAGAATAGAAAGTTTATTGAAACTGCAATTAGTGTTACAAAAATGTTTCCTAACTTTTATTTTGAATTTTACTCAGTATATTTTCTTCTGTATATTTGATTCATATTTTATTGTTTCTTTATTTTATAGTTTAATTTGTTATATATAATTGACTTTACAGTTTCTTTTGCTAGATTGACTATTACACTTTTGATAAACCATCTGTATGTTTTAAGATTTTTTAAATCTATTTTAGCATAGTTTGAAACTAAAATCTAAATTACTTATTTATTTCTAATATCTAAATAAGTTTATTAGATTTTTTGTGAGTACTTATTGTAGTTTTCTGAATGAGCTTGGAGGGATGGTATTGTAAGATTTTTATGATTATATATTTGGAATTGATTTGTAAATATGCAATAAAATTAGAGGCATAGGATCTTCTGATTTATGAAAATAGACTGATTTGTAAATGAGTTAAGAAAAATAAATTGAAAACATGTTTCTTACAGTTAATATATATTTTTGTTAAAGTACTGTTAGGTATATGGATGTATTCTTTGCTGGTACTGAATGTGGATAATACTGCTATGTGTTGGTAATGTTAAAAGCTATTCTTGAAAAGCATGAATTGCCCAATTTTGTTTTCTATTTTTGGTAAAGTAAAGCTACTAGTATAATAGATTTTCCGTTTGACAATTTCTTATTGGGGCCAATCTGCTTGTTGTGTTGGATTTTTTTTGTCTTGATATTTATGTAAATAACTATTTCAAGTTTTAATGCCCTAAAATATTTTGACACGTGATGAAATTGCTCACTTTTTGGTATTGAGAAAAAATTTAAATCCTTCAAGTAAAGAGTTTCTGTAAGTGGCAAATCTTTTGCTAGTTTCATTTAATGTTGGCATAAAATGGCTACAAAAATCACATGTCATTAAAAGGTAGATAAGAAAAATATGGACATACACCTGTAAAATATGTACAAATTGAGAATGCAGGTAGCTAGCTTTTTTTTTAAATCTATACATGTAACCTGTGTATCTATTGCAGTTGCTAAAACGTTCTTCAGCAAGTTGTACCTCACGATTTCCAATGAGTATGGTCTGATATTTGAAAGGCGTACTTTGTTATTCCAATTTTTTTTTCACTCAAGCTAATTCTATGAAATCTTGGTACAAGGATTTATTGCTCAGTTATCCCAATTGAAGGAAAAGTCAGGAAAGAAAAAAATCAGGAATGAGTTCTAATGGTGTAAATTTATCAAAATCATAGGTTTTATTAATATAACATGCATGTGTAAAAACCATATGTGTTTTATGCTTGAGAATAGTTAAGCTCTTTATATTTGTTAAAATGTTCTACCTGCCTGGGATTCTGAATTTTTTTTCAGTGAAATGAAATAATGAGTATGTATCGGATTAAGATGGTAACAATTAATTGGATTCAAATTTTCATAAATGATTGCAATAGGAATATATAATTGGTTAATTCATTTTGAAAATCCTGCCAAATAGCAATTCCTTTCCATGTTTGTTTTGAGAAAATTAAAAATTTTTATCCTGTAGTACTTGTGTTTCTTGTCATTGATTTTTATTAAAGAAGCCAAGACTAGAAATGAATGCAATAAAAATTGCAGGATCAGCATCTCATCTTTCTCATATGAAGGAGACTAATTATGAGAATATCAGAGTGTTAATATTTTAGTTTACATAGTAATAAAAAGAGCAAGTAGGAGTAAATTTAGTTGGTAATGTTTGTGTGTGTGTTCCTATTGTTTGGAACAAACATTATTATTGTTTATATTATTATTATTTATTATTAATTTAATTTATTGTTCCTAAAAATTTAATATAATTATTGAGTGATGTGAACAGAATTGTATTACTTTTTCAATTAATTTTTTTTAATTATATGGTGAATGACCTCAATTAATATTTTAATGTGATGTACTTAAAGAATGATTATTATGTAATGAATAAAATATTTATTAGGTGTATGTAGAGAGAAGTATTGGAAACCTGTCTTCCGATTTTTCAAAAGAGATAGTTGATTGCATAACGATTTTACCACCTTTCTTCCTAGGTTCGTTTTCAATTATATGATATTGAACACATTTATTAAAGAAGATGTTATTTTTATTTCCACATTCACTGGTCAACAATTTTATATGGTTTTTAGAATTCTGCTAATTAATTTCATCCTAGTTGTGAAAGGCGTGTAGCATTAAAGCTAATAAATCCTAGGGTCTATTGCTGGTAAGTATTTAAGTGTATAAGATCTGATGAAATATGTTTTCTATCAATGCAAGCATAATTATATACATTAGGTGAGTTTATTGAAATATTTTTTTTAAAATTTAAAATGGAACATTTTTTTTTGGGGGGGGGAAGGGTATCTGTGTTGTAAAAAATGGATTATATATTTTGTATTATTCATAATTATATAAATTAAAAAATATGCATAAGGAATTACAGGGAACCCATCTCTCTTATTGGCTAAATGGGGAATGCATTCATACATTATATTACCTGAGAGACATGAAAAAATGTATTCAAAGCAATGATATAACTCTAAAACTTTTCGTTCAATATGTTTACTGGTGAAAATTTTCTTTTCCCTTTTCAAAGTTTAACCAAGTTCCGATTTGCATTATTTTTTTGTATATAATTTGAATAACTATGATTTTTGGAGTTGCCATTTAATTCCTTCTGAGTCAACCAAATGGATATAGGCAATATTCTTATGTATATGGGAAATTTCTTATCTAAAGGAAATGCTACATGTCTCTTTCATCTGTGGTGGCATATGTATTATAATTGCATCATGTTTATAGAAGACTTTTTGCTGGATTAAAATTATATAAAGCGATGGGTAAGCAAAATTTATATGGCAAGCAACATGATGAATGTCCTCATATCGCTTTGAAAAAATCAGTTTCTTACTGTCTCGCAACTTATTCATTTGCTTTTTTTTTTTAAATATTAAAATAGTCTCGTAATTTTACCATATTTTATTTTTCATATTAGAAGAATGCTGAAGTACCTGATAGTATTTATATAAATCATGGTCAGTTTTTATTTGTTTTTTAAAAAGATACTTATTTCAAATAAAAGTATAATTCATGTTTGAATTAACATAGAAAAATATGACTTGGACAATGTTTATAATGCTTACTAATTTTTTGTCATTGTTAATGAAATAAATTCACTCTTTAAGTTAAACAAATTATCAATATATCTCTTTAATGACTATAGTATGCTATCTTTAAGGAAACATGTTTTTCATAATCATAGAAAAATTCAATTTATGTACTAAACACATTAAGATTTTTCTGTATTTTCTGCATTTTTCTAACTTACAATCCTGTTTGGCTGCTTCTAATTTATTTCATCCAAATCCTTCATTTTTAAAAGATTAGCAATGGTAGTGAAATAATTTCATCAAACACTTTGAGTAGGAAACATTCCGAATTTCGTGCTCTGATAAATTATGTAAAAATAAAATTTTAGTAAAAGTTTATACACCTGCTCAGAACAAATTGCTGTAGTGTATATCAGCATGGGATTTCATCAAATGAAATAATAACTTGAATTTCGTTGAAAATTTTATGCTCAATCCCTCAAGTTAATTTGAAAAAAAAAAAAAGAAAATATGAAGGCACTCAATTTTATAAGGAATCTAGTTTTTTTTTAACTTTAGGACACATTAATAGGTATAGTATGTTTTTTTGTGATAAACTTGTATTTCTTTCAACTTTTAATTAGTTTTTTATTTCTTTATTGTTGCATAAGAAATTGGGCATACTAAAATAAGTTAGAATTTTTCCTTTTATTTATTTTGATTATATCTTGTAAAAAATTATATATACTGTTTCTTTTTTTTTATATATAGATATTAATTAGAATTAATTTTCTGTTTTATTGTTTGTTTCTTTATTAATTTAATTTATGTTGAGACAAAGCATCTTTATTTTTATTCCAATTATTTATATATAAACAGTTTCCATTTATTTTTTACAACATTATTTTATTTGATTTATGTTATTTTGAAAATAAAAATTTTAAAATTATTAGTTCAACTCGATTTTTGTTCTTGGCCAAACAATTATATATGACAAATGTTTAAAAAAATTTAAGGCAATTTACAGCTTTTTTTTTTATTTTGTTATAGGAAACCATATTAAAGTATCATTAACGTCACATATTTACATCAAGCTCAAAAGCAATAGTAATTTACAAAATACAGAATATACCGCCAAAAGAATAAATCTTATGCATGTCAAGTATTTGTATTGAAAGACAAATTTCATAATTTATTTCCTAATCAAAAGCAAAGAAACTAGAGTAATTGAGCTTGCAGTTTCAGGTGCCATTCCCATTATCTTATCAGGTTTGTGAAGTCCATCATCAAAAAACTACTTGTGTTGCTCTAGTATGTACATCAATTTAAACAAACAACCACCAAAATTTAAGCTTTGAATGTATTACACGTTTTCTTATTAATTCTTACTATAAAATAGGAAAAAAAGTTAAAAATTTCTTAACTGATTTTTAAAACCTTATCTGAAAGCAATATTCTTAAATCTTAATTTACATCTAAATTAAAGTAATAAAATCACAAGCTTAAAATTATAAATGCACTGTACAAATTTATCTCAATAAGAGACCATATAATTTAATTGTAATAGAAATTCGTCGAATATTCTCGAAATTATTTAATTTGAGAAAATCATTTACACCTCTGAATTCTCTATTCATCACTACGAAAAGGGAATAACATTATAGATATGAGGGGATAACACAAAATTCGTTGCATAATCATTATTTTCACTGGATAAAAACAAGTACTCTATTCGTGCTAGGATTAGTTTTAAAAATGAATAAATATTTGTTTTGGTCCTGACTGAAAAATTTAATTATAAGATAAAAAAAAATGGGGAAGTTCATATCAACGAGCATTTTGTGGCCGCGATAGCCTAGTGGTCATGGCTTCGGATGACCCGTGTGGTGACCGGGAATGACAGAATAGTCCCACTGTAGCTCATGCATGTCGTAAGAGGCGACTAAAATGAGTACCCAGCGTCTGGGGGCATAGCCGGGCATCATGACCCCGAGGCACCCTAGTGATCTTTTTCTTTCCCCATGGGATCTACTGTTTTTGGTAAACACGGGTGACGCGCCACAGGGATACCCTAGCGATCCTTCTCTATTTTCGACCCTCCTTTTTGTCAACCACTTCTTATCCTTTTTCAACTTCACGTCTAGACCACAGTTTAATCTTGTTTGGCGAAGCATAGCCATATCTGGCTCTTGCGCCAATAAACTTTACATTCACTCATGGCTTCGGATTCGTGGCCTACGGTTTTCTTTCAGTCGCGGGGGGGCCGCGGTAGCCTAGTGGTCAAGGTCGTGGATAGCGGCTGGCGGTTTTCGTTCAGTCGCGGGTTCGATCCTTGGCCACCAAAGACCCGCCGTGTAGCCGGGGCTGATGCACGTTAAATCTGTTCGGGGCCCAAAGTCCTCCCGTTAGCGTGGTGTGGATGTTAGGAGAGGGGGGTGCCAGCTCAGGTGTCGTCCTCGTCACTTGACCGTGGTTCAAAATTACGAGGTCCGTCGCCAATAGCCCTCGTGTTGCTTCTAGGGCGACGTTAATAAAAACTAAACTAAAAATCTTTCAGTCGCGGGTTCGATGCTTGGCCACTAAAAACCCGCCGGGCTGATGCACATTAAATCTGTCGAGGCCCAATGTCCTCCCGTTGGCGTGGTGTGGAAGTTAGAGGGGGTGCCAGCTCAGGTGTCGTCCTCGTCATTTGACCGTGGACAAATTCCTTGTCCCAACTCTTTCTGCAATTGAATTGAGGTCCGTCACCAATAACCCTTGTGTTGCTTCTAATGCGACCTTTAAAAACTAAACTATCAACGAGCATTTGACCCCGAGGCACCCTTATGATCTTTTTCTTTCCAAGGGGGTTTACTATCTTTGGTAAACACGGCTTACGCTCTTCTGGGATACCCTAGCGATCCTTTTCTATTTTCGACCCTCCTTCTTGTCAACCAATTTTTGTCTTTTCTTCAATTTTTTCACGTCTAAACCACAGTTAAATCTTGTTTGGCGCAGCATAGCCACATCTGGCTCTTGCGCCAATATCCTTTACATTCCCTCACTCACATCGCCCTCAGGGGTTTACCTACTTCAGGTAAGTACAGGCTTCACGAACCCGAGGGACATGAGTAATCTTTTTCTTTCTCATGGGGTTTACTGTCTTGGTAAATATGGGTGACGCGGCCCCGGGATACCCGAGCGATTCTTTAATTTCGACCCTCCTGCTTGTCCCAACTTTTCTCCTTTCGTTTCCCCCTCTGTCTAGATCACAGCTATCAGTTCCGATTGCTCTGTCTATTCGTTTAGATTCATTTTTGTTTCCCCTGTATTGAATTAATATTTTTTTCATTTCTGATGTGTACTTATCTATTGGAGAATGCTTTTTTTCATCTATGTTTTCGTCTTTCTCTGTTGACTTTACCAACCCGCATGTTTGCCGTGTGCGGCGTCCCGTAAGGAGGAAAGTGGGATTCTGGGGATACCTTTTGCGTTCCCTTTGGGCCCATGCTTCGCTGTAGACGGGTGGCAAAAATGAGCCCGCTTCTGTCAATCGGCTGGTGGTAAGTCTCTTTGTGGATTCATCCGCAAAGAGACACTGCTGTTGGGCTAGTGCTGCAGATAAGGGGTGCATCAGGTTTCTCGTTCGATCCGCGCCCTAATGTTGCCGTGCTATATCCTGGATGACCTTCAGGTAAGTGTCGTGCCTGGCGATCGCTAGCTGTCCGGTAACTACCTCCCTTGTTGGACTCCATGGTGGGTGGAGGCACGCCAAGATGAACAACTCCTTTATTCCATGGATCCTAATTTTTCGTGCCTGGGTAAAGGCCTTATTTTACCCACATCTTCTAAAATCGATGACATTGCTCAGCATTCCCGTTTTTTTATCCTTACATTACCCAACAATAAACTGGCTTTACAATCTCCATTTGCAATACAAAAAGCATTGTTAGGTATCGGTGGTGAACCGAAATCGGTGAAAAAATTAAAGTCCGGCGATTTACTAATAGAAAATCGCAACGCGTTACAATCTAAGTCATTTTTATCCGCCAAATTTTTTCTAGATTCTCCTTTTAATGTCTCTCTCAACTCCTGCCGTGGCGTTTTTTCTGAACCCGACCTGTTGTGTGCATCCGAAGCGGAAATCCTCGATGGATTTTCCGATCAAGGTGTCACTCAGGTCAGAAAAATCACTCTTAAAAAGACGGTTCCACTTTCCCTACAAAACATTTAATAGCCCCAAATTACCCTTAACAATCAAAGCTGGTTATTTAAAATGCAATATTCGGCCATACATTCCGAATCCTCTGCGCTGTTTCCAGATTCGAACATTCAAAAACTGCCTGCAGGGGACAATTAACGTGCTCTAGGTGTGCATCTGTTGGACACTCTTCCACGGATTGCCAACTGGAGCCCAAATGTGTTAATTGTTCCCAACCTCACACTTCAAACTCAACAATATGCCCAAATGGAAATTAGAAAAACAGATTCACGAATTAAAATCCTCGCGTAATATTTCTTACACAGAAGCCAGAAAATTAATAACTTAATTAATTAATAACTTTCTCAAACTTATGCTGAAGCCGCAAAATCTTCCGTTTCAATATTCACCCAAACCGATCCTACTTTTACAAAAGTCATATGCCCCCCTCTACAATATCTGAAGCCATTGCCATCCACACCACTACCTACATCTGGTCCACTGCCTATAGTAATACATCATCTTCTCAGGCGAATATTTTGCCATCAATAGTTCCTCTTAAAACAGCTACACACACACACATCTATGACTACTCCTATTCTCCACACAGTTCTTCCTGCACCTCGAAATCTCCCTTCCTCCACAGCATCTATTGGTTTTAAAACAAAACGGAAAACAAATTAAATCGCTTAAACCGAAACATTTCTCATCCTTCTACAAATAATAAACCTAAAATTAACATTAAATTGAAGGCCTATAAACCCCAAGAAAGTTCCCTTACGCCAGATCTTGGAGAAGACGATAATTGTATCATGTATGATGTTGATGATTCGTGGCTAATGGTTGCCAAGGACGAGATCGGAAACACTAAGTTCGTGAAACAAAGGGCCGCGGTAGCCTAATGGTCAAGGTCGTGGACTAGCGGCAGGCAGTTTTCGTTCAGTCGCGGGTTCGATCCTTGGCCGCCAAAGACCCACCGTGTAGCCGGGGCTGATTCACGTTAAATCTGTTCAGGGCCCAAAGTCCTCCCGTTGGTGTGGTGTGGATGTTAGGAGAGGGGGTTGCCAGCTCAGGTGTCGTCCTCGTCACTTGACCGTGGTTCAAAATTACGAGGTCCGTCGCCAATAGCCCTCGTGTTGCTCGTGAGACGTTAATAAAAACTAAACTAAACTCGTGAAACAGAAGAAAACACGGAGTCGGTCTTAGTCATTGTTTGCGTGACGCTTTAATTTCCTTACTTTTTTGTATTATTGATTTTTAATCAAATATTTTATCATTTTTTTAAATTTGACAAAATACTTATCAGATTAGAATTCTTAAGATTTTAACTTGGCCCCCTTTTAACTTAACGTAACTTTGACTTGACTTGTATTCCGTTTTTTAAATGACTCACTTGAGGTTTGGCGCAGCATAGCCATATCTGGCTACTGCGCCATAAAATTTCAATATCACTCACTCACATCAACGAGCATTTCTACCATTCTAATAAAAATTGAATTTTTCATTCGAATATAAATTTTGGTGAAACCTCTCTTTGTTATTGTAAATTGTCCCTTCATTTTTATTTTAGATGGGTGAATTAATTCAATGTATTTATTGCCAGCTTCATTGTCATAATATCCCCTATAATTCTCATTCCGAATTATTTATTGAAATAAAGAGGGGAAATTTTTTTTATTTGAAATCAAAAATTTTCAGAATATTTATTAGTGTCTTTTTTTTTTTTTTTTTTTTTTTTTTTTATAATTGGGGGGGGGTTTTTTTTTTTTTTAATTTTTTAAAAAGAATCTCCCTTTTCGTATTTTCCATATATGCAAACTTGACGATTTTGAACATTTACCAATTTACATCCGGGTGTGAAAGAATACTTCTAATGTAGTTCATGCATCTCGAAGAGACGACTGAAATGGGTACTCGGTGTTTGAGGGTATAGTCGGGCGCCGTGCCCCTAAAGAGCACCTATCGGGGGCTTGCCTTCTTCAAGTAAGTGTGAGCATCATGACCCCAAGGCACCCTAGTGATCTTTTCCTTTCTCATCACAACACATCAAATTCCTGACTGAAAAATTTTGGAAATTCATTTGTATTTCACTCATAGGCAGAAACTCTCCTCTCTCATAAAAAAATAAAGTCCTCCTCTACAAACAGATCATTCGCCCAATCATCACCTATGCCGCTCCTGTTTGAGGTTCGACCGCACAAACTCGCATGAAAAAGGTTCAAATCATGCAAAACAAAATTCTCAGAATAATGACTAATCCCCCTGGTATATAAGAAACAACGTAATTCACAATGACCTACAAATTGAACCAATTGATTCATATACCACTAAGCTCTCTCGAAATATCTTCACCACCATTCTGAATCAAATTATCAAGGCTCAACTCAACCCACACTGAAAATTTAATTTCGCTTATTAAACAACAAAATGGTTCCTCCCACTTAAACCCCCATAACATTCTTCATTTTTCACAATTGTTATACCTTCATTATGCAAGAATTTGGTACATTTAACTTTGTTTGATATCCTCTAATCACACAGCGTTGATACTGTAAAGTGTCACTGGTACTCTTGATGTTATTTTTAGTCCAATCGCCTTCAGGGGTCTTCTACATGGTTTTTACTACCCACTTTATCCATCAATTTGAACAAAAGCGATGACTCGCTGACGCTCGGCAGGTTCCTTATGTCTGTCTTTCTCATCGGATTTAATTCCTTCTTGTAAACCAATTTGTGTCTTTTCCTCAAATTCTTCTCGTCTAGACCACAGTTAAATCTTATTTGGCGCAGCATAGCCACATTTGGCTCTTGCGCCAATAAACTTTACTTTCTCCTCTCATCAGATTTAATGTCTTTGGTAAACACGAATGACGTACCTCAGGGATACCCTACGATCTTTTTCTTTTCTTTCCGACCCTCCAACTTGTCGACCATTTTTTTAAATTATTTCTTCAAATGGCCAGATCACAGCTTTTTCTTGTTTGGCGCAGTATAGCTAGATCTAGCTCTTGCGCCAATAAAAGGAATTATCACTCTCTCAAGACTGGGACAACGAGCTGGAGAAAATAACCATTTCTGCGCAGACACTATTTCGAATCAATAAAATAACGTTCTTGCGAAATGTGTTATTCGAATGAAGGATTTACGTATCTAAGAAACGGACAATTTCTTGCGAGCTACAAATATTTCTTCCATGTTCTTTTAATTGTGGAAAATTCGATGTATTCCAATCTGTTTTCTGCAAGAGGCGTTTTTGAGTTTTATTAATTTTCGCTCTAGAAGCAACACGATGGCTATTGGTGACGGACTTCGTAATTTTGAACCCTGGTCAAATGAGGAGTACGACACCTGAGCTGGCACCCCCTTTCCTAACTTCCACACCACACCTACGGGAGAACTTGGGGAACCAACAGATTTAAAATAAACCATCAGCTCCGGCTACACAGTGGGTCTGTTGTGGCACAAGTCTCGAACCCTCGACCAGACGAAAACCGTTGTCCGCTACCATGACCACTAGGCTACCCCGACCAAGGTTTGAGGGGGGGGGGAAATAAATGGTCGCATAAGTCATTCACGTCGATGTATTCAATTTAATTGTAAATTTTGAACAATTTTGCTTTCGTTTCACTGTATCACTTAAAAAATCAAATTTCTCTTCTCTCTCTCCCTTCGTAAATTATGCAACTTGCATCTACTCAAGGATGAAAATAGCATCATATAGCAAATATGTGCTCTAATGCCTATTCACAAATCATTCTACATAGATCTAGTTAGTTTTTTGTGTGGATAATATTTTTAATAAGTATATATCTACTGTTATGTCAAAATCAAAATAAAATTTGTCTCTTATGGGTTTTAAAATATATATATAAGCATATGATTTTCATTAATTATGCAAATACAAATGCAAAACAAAAAATACGTTTTAAATAATATTATTCCGTAGCTGTATGATTATAAAATACGTGTATTTTTTTTTAAAAAAAATTTATGAAAATTTATGATTTCTCCTAAATTTCCCTTTTTGCTTTCATCGTACACTATTACATTGCATAATATTTTGTTGCCTTGTGGTCATGGTCGCTGCCTGCGTTGTTTTCGTCGAGTTGTGGGTTCGATCCCTGATATCACTAAAGACCCGCCGTGTCGCGGGCTGATGCTCGTTAAAACTGATCGGGGTTCCAAGTTCTCTTGTTGGCATGATGTAGAAATTTGAAGAGGGACTGGTAAGCTCATAGGAATAGGAGATTTCACCAAAATACATATTTGATTAAGAACTGAATTTTCATTAGTATATAATAGATGCTTGTTGAAATTATCTCATTCCCGCCCCTGCTTTTCTAGTTATTTTTCTTTTCAGTTGTCAATGCAAAAACATATTTAAACAACTCTTAATCTATAGAAATGATCTTAATATGAATCGAGCACTTGTTTTCATTGCGTGAAAAGTGATTATAACGAATTTCGTGTTAATTTCATATCTAAAATATTACCCTTCTCTTGTTATTAAGAATAGAATGCTCGTAGATGTAAAAAGTTTTTTTTTTTTTTTTTTTTTTTTTTTTTTTTTTTTTTTGAAATAATTTTTGGGAAAAATTATGAAACAAAAAAAAATTAATGCACTTGAATAACGTTCTGTTCTAAAATACTTCAGGAGAGGGAATAACTTAAGTAAAGTATAACTATTCATTCGTAAAGTTTCACCACTTTTAAGAATTTTATCTTATTGTAACACTGTTTGCAAAAAGTTAAAAAAGAATTTAAAACATTTCTGTAGTTTCCTTGCCTTTGGTTTGAAAATAAAAGATGAAATTTGTGACTTTTAATACAAATATTATACAATATTTGTTCAATTTTTAATACAAATAACACATCGATCAATAACTCCCGAGTCTAACATTGAAAACAACATTTTTTTTGCAAATTTTTTTTTTATTCATCAACATAACACCTTTTGTTAATCACCTTTTAGGGTGATACAATCGTTCCAACGCTTTTCCAAATCTATTTTTTTTTTCCACCAAATTTTTATTTATTTATTTATTTATTTATTTTTTTTTCCGCAAGAAATCTTTTTTGTTGCGAGTAAATAGCGATAAACAGCTTTCTGAATCATCGACTCGTTGCTGTTTTTGTTCCATCGAAAGCAATCGCGGCACCCACTTGGAAAAAACCTTTTTCACTTCACTTCAAAAAACCTTTTTCAGTAAATACATTTCCATATGATATCTGTGTCATCTCAGCAATCTCACGGAGCTTCACTTTACGATCTTTCATTATAATTTTTGTCACTTCACTCACATTTTCCGGTGTAATGGCTTCCACAGGTCTACCCGAGCGTTCCGCGTCATTTGTGTCGGTACGACCACGTTTAAACTCGGCAAACCACCGACAAATCATTGCTTTTGATGGACAAGAGTCCGGGTAACATTTTTCAATCCATTGTTTCGCTTGCACGGTGTTTTTACCCATTAAAAAACAATGTTTTATCAGAACACGAAACTCGGTTTTTTCCATTTTTTAAACAAACTACAAAACGACTTTACTCCAACCTCGATAACTCAGCTGTTTCTGGTCCGATCGACTTAAAATTTTGACACGTTTCAAGCAAAGGTTAGTACTCTAGAAAGATCTGGTTACTGGTTTACTACGAGCGCCATCTCTGGGTTAGTCATGGGAGTTATTGATCGATGTGTTATTTGTGTCTTTCAAACAAAATAGTTATGAAAGACTAAGAAAAAAGAAGATATCAGAAGGAAACAATATATATATATTTGAAAAATTAAATTATAAAGATTTAACAATGACAGAAGTGTCATATGAAATTACTTTAGCATTGGGAGGGGAAAAAACCCTTTTCTGACGGAGATGAAATTGTGAAGCCTTGTCTCCAAATATTTGCATGCCATCTTGATAATAAAGGTATTGAAAGGGAAAAAAACTAAATGGCTATAACAAGGCAAATAAATGTAAAACGTATTGAGGAACTATTTCTAGATTTATACCAGAAAGATGTATCCCTCGATTGGAATACCTCATTCCATCTTGTTCTTTCTTTTCTCAAGTTTGGGATGAATCAACGGATGTATCTGATGTTGCACTGTTAAACATTTTTATAAGACGAATTGATGAGAGATAATTTTAAAGTTTTTGAAGAATTTGAAAATCTAGAGTTATTGAATGGTGAAACAGTGGTAAACACATTGGAAAGAGTAAAATCATGCCAAGGAAATCTAAAATTAGATCGTAACAAACTCATCAGTACGTGTATCGATGGAACACCATGAAAGTCAATTACACTCGTATTTCGTAAATTTTTCATAAATCATCCTAAACTAAAATATTTTTACTTTATACACTGAGTAGCACTGCGTGCTGAAATCTTAAATATGTAATTAGTTATGTTACCTATTATGAAATCTATAGATAAAATAAGAGCAAGAGCATTAAATAGACTAGAATTCTGTATTGAATTATTAGATTTGGAATATAGTGATTTTAACTTTTATCGTGAAATGTGCTCGCTTTCTAGAGAGCGGGTCCAGAGAAGATTTTGGAAATTGATAATTGATGTTTCTAATTTTTTTAGGAAATGTATTACCCGAAGAAAGAAGCCTTTTATTTGAAAACAACCGGGTATTTGATTTAGCATTTTTAGTTGACATTACTAGCCCTATCAATAATCTAAATTTAAAACTACAAAGCAAAAATAAATTATTTCCTAGCATAGTAATTAGTAACAGTTCCTTTTTGAAATGAAATTAAAACCGTTCATCCTTCAATTAGAAATTGGGGATTTGAGTCAATTACCATGCTTGAAAGAGCTGAGTGAATGTGTTGAGAATAATAGCAATTTGATCAAATATATTGTAAAAATCAAGATATTAAAAGAGACCTTTGAAAGTCCTTTTCATGATTTTGCTAAAAAAGAAAGCTGCATCCTCGCCTTTAAGAATCCATTTTCACTGAGTAAACAAAACAAAATGGAGACAACTAGTAACAAACCAATAGAACTGATTGATTTAAAAATAAATTCATTCTTAAAACTAAGACTTGGTGAGCTGTTTCCATATAAAAATGTTTCTGAAGTAATTAATTCCTGGCATTCATTACCGAGTGAGTATGACCTAAAGGTAAGAAAACTTACCAAAAAATAATGTATGTCGCTTTGGAACGACATATAGTTGTGATTAAGAATTTCTATCTGCAAAATTATTAAAAGCAAAACAAAGATGCAAATAATTGATTCAAATTTGAAACATTCTTTTCCGCTCTCAGTAACAAATTTAACATCAAACAATAAAAGTCTAGTGAAATGCAAACAAACTCAAAAGTTTCAATAGTACTTTTATACTTTAATAGATATTGTTAAACGCAGAATAATTAAATTATTTTAAAAAGTTAATTATGTCTATTGACATACTTTTATTAAAAGGCTATTAAACATACGCCATGGCCATGACTCCATCTAGCAAGCAAAGAAAACAAACAAATCCAAGTTCAAGCTGATCTCACTGTCAATACGAACAACTCTAGCCCAGAGTTATCTTCGCCTAACAAGACTCTATGGCAGATACAGCCCCATAATGAAGCGATCACCCTCTCGTACAAGAGAACATTCCTAATTATTGTAGATTGGTGCTTTATTAAACTAGTGTAAATTAATTAATTTAGTTCCACCCTAAGCGAAGCGATTAATTAATTTTCCCTCCCCCTAAAAGAGAAGGGGGGAAAAAGATCGAAACACACACAAATAGATTATATCCTTATATATATTTATCTGCCTCTAATCATGAACGTAAGACGGTATAAAAATTGGTCCAGTTACAAGGCGCATCTGAGCCGGTCAGTCAAGAAATTGTAGCATAAAATGCAAAAGATTATCCACCCCTGATTCAAACTGTTTCTGAGTTCATCTTCAAATCTTAGAATGGCGAAGTCTGACAATCTTGTTCGAAATGTTGTTCACAAATAGTTCATGACTATTTTTAGTTGTTAGAAAAACTATGTTTCACGGATGTAATACTCATTATAAAAGTTAATAAAATCCTTAGAACAGTGCACAAGTATGGAGCAAAATTCATTTTTTGTTACTTATTTCAAAATTTCCAAAGATAGTGAAATCTTTTTCCAGTAGAGAGCACACCATTGATATTTCATCTTTAAGTTAATGGTTGTTTTTACGCGTTTTTCTGTATTCCACTTGGTGTGTGTCTATCTGTGTGTATCAGTGTGTCATCAAATTTTCGATCATTATTTTAACCAACTTCCCATCAAGCTAGAGCTCTGAAACTTTGGGAATCGTTCTAACTCGCCTAAGAACGCAATATTTAGACATTTGCGACAAATTTTAACTAATATTTCAATAATATTTTTTTTAATAAACTTTGTCACCTTATAAAAACATTGGTTTTTATCTGGAATTACGTTACTCCCCATCTATTGAAATATTTTCCAAAT
This sequence comes from Nephila pilipes, assembly GCA_019974015.1. Classification (NCBI taxonomy): domain Eukaryota; kingdom Metazoa; phylum Arthropoda; class Arachnida; order Araneae; family Nephilidae; genus Nephila; species Nephila pilipes. Next base: position 21,313 of record BMAW01080481.1, read on the forward strand.
CCTTGCAAATAGCAAAATTTACTGAAAAACTAACATCTTTCAGTTCATATGTATGAAATAAAAAACATATGATTTTTGTGATATTGCCCTTGAGAAAATCTTTAGAATAAAGATTGTTGTGATATTGCCCTTGAGAAAATCTTTAGAATAAAGATTTTCTCAAGGGCAATATCACAACAATCACATTGATTGCAAAGTCAATTAGGAATTCAATTTAATAAGGAATTCAATTTTGTATTTGGCAATAAGGAATTCAATTTTGTATTTTTCTTGTGCATCGAATATGAGTTCCTAATTTTTTCATAATTAAACTGCCTTTTTCGACGACGAACTCGATGTCTAAGTATTATTAGCACTTCAACCTAAATACTTAATTATCTTTCGAGATCAAAAAGCTTTTTTCTAGCTTTTGCAACAATTTTTTTTTTTTTTTTTTTTTTTGCAGTGGTAAATTTACTATCATAGTTGATTATGTAAGAAAAAAAAATAGCTAAAAAGGATACCATTGCAGTATTAAATGGGGGTCTTATAAAAATGTTTCCGTAGTTTAAGCAATTTTATCTCGTCTATCTTTCGATTTAAAATAAAGAAGAAAAAAAAACCTGTCTTAACCACCAAAAAAATATAAACTCAAGAGGCAGGCGTTTCTGTAACAGTTGGTTCAGAGTAATTCATTTTTTAATAAATGCAATGATATATAAAAAGATTAAATCATTTTATCGTCAGGCACACTGCTAAAATTATGGCGTTGATGCCACAGGCAAGGAAAATTATCAATTATAATTCAAACTTGTTAAGAAAAAGTTGAATAATAAATCATTTTATTGAAATGTCTATCAGTGAAGTGTTTTTTATTTATGTAGAATATAAAGAACAGGAAGACAGACGATTCCACAGTTGCTTTTTCGAAGATTGACTTTCTTTTCATTCATTTGCTTTAGTCTAAAATCTTTTTATAAAAGCACCCATCTGGAATAATATATGAACTTTGATTTTTGCCTTATATTTAATTTTTACATTCACTAGTTTGTCCTTTCCTTCGTTTTCCACTAATGAACCCTTCAGTCAAATTTGACGTTCTTCATTATAACAACTTTTTTATTTTACGTCTATGTATAATGATGTAAGTCGTAGCTTATAGAAAAATCGTAGCACTGTAAAATAAAAAACTTCTTTGAGATTGTTCAGATTCGTATTTTTATTTTCTATCTTTCTTACGTGTATACTTTAACATGCTTAAATACATATGAAACGTTAAATCAAAGAATTAAACGAGCGCCAAAGAACAAACGATCATTTTGTTATTTTTGGAACTACTCTCAACCTAATGGAATTAAGGAAATCAAAGACAAAATAATTTAACATAGTTATTTTTTGCATTTTCAGTATTAAAAATACTTAAAGAAACAGCTTTGTAGAGGTCTGGCTCTTGTACTTTCGTCATCCAATAAACATCTTTAATGAAACATATCAAAGGCAGATACGATAATATGATTTAGGAGAACCTATTTTTTTACAACTTTGACAACCATTTTTGAAAAAATTCAATTCCCCTCTAGCAAACATTTTCTTACTAACGCATATGCAATCCACATTATACATCAGTATCAACGACGATAAAATGGTATACCTACATTAGCCTCTCCCTAACTATAATAATTAAGGCTCCCGTCTACTCGCCATTTTGATTTCGTGGACATAATGTTAATCCTATGGAATTTCGACTAGAATTCTCCCATCTTTATTATTTGATCTATTTGAATGCAATAAAGTGCATCTGAAAGAGCAAAAAATAATGAATACTTCTGTGGAATTACTTTTTTCCTCCTATTTTTAAAAATATTTGAAAATATTCTTTAAAGACCGGAAAACTCAAAAACGAATAATTAAAATAAAAATATTTTTAAAAATCTTAAGGGAAAAGTAATTCCACAGAAGCATTGATTATTTTTCGCTCTTTCACATGCACTTTATTGCATTCAAATAGATAAAATTATAAAGATGGGAGAATTAAAGTCGAAATTCCATAGGATTAACATTATGTCCACGAATTAAAAATGGTGGGTAGACGGGAGCCTTAAACGTTTAACCTAAGGCTTCAAATAAACAAATATTTTCCACAAACTTTTAATTTTTTTTTTTAATCGGGCTTCGGTGACCGCAGTAGACTTGTGGTCATTGTAGCGAACTCGCAGATAGCGGTTTTTGCCGAGTCGTGGATTCGAGCCTTGCTGCCACAAAAAACCTGCCGTGATGTGCGTTAAGTCTATCAAGTCCCATGTCTTCCTGTTTGTGTGGTGTGGAAGTTAGGAGAGAGGTGCCAGCTCAGGTGTCGTCCTGTTAACTAGAGCGAGGTTCAAATTTACGACGTCTGTCGCCAATAGCCCACGGGTTGCTTGTAGTGCGATGTTAATAAAAAAAATCAATCAAGTCCGGATTTCGAGCTAGACCATATATAGAGGGCAAACAAGAACATTTACTAGCCCCTTTATTGTGATAATAACCCTCAGTCCTTTTCATTCTGAAGTATTTATTCGAATAAAGGGAGAGTAAAATACTAATTCTGAAAACGAAAAATATATGTATTGAATACTTGGAAGAAACACGTGAGAGCTATTAATATTATTATTTGAAACTTGACTCCCCATTCTCCTATTTTCCATACCACGCCGCCTTGAAGACTTTAAACTTCGACCAATTTAACTGCAGAAATCGCATACAGGATAGGACTTTAGTGAAATTAGAAACTGAAAACTCTGCTCGAGACAGAAACATCGCCAGCCACGAAATCGCGAACATTACCATTTGTCTACCTCAGACACAATTTCAATGCAATAAGATAATATTATCGTTTTTGTAAAAACATATTATCCTTATGAAGGTGTTCACATATCCAAAAACCAGAAATGTTTTGCAGGCAACAATTCCCTCCCCCCCCCACACACATTCTTCATTTAATTATAAAAACTGGATACATTTCAATCTGTTTCCTACAAAAGGAGTTTTGAAATAAATAAGTAAATTGTCACACTCGTATTTGAATACGTCGATTTTATCAGAAAAAAATTGAACAATTTTCCTTTATTTATAATACATATATTGTTCCAAAAAAAGAAAATACTTTTTTGCTCCGTGCATGATGAATTTTACTAATGTGTAAAAATGGCAACATATTTAAAAATATGTGCAAGTGTCTATTCTCAAAATCTTTCTACTTAAATATATTTTGTGAATAATCTCCGTATTAAGAGTTTACAGTTGTTTCGAAACTCATAGGGAAAAAATTTAAGGGATGATACAAAACATCTAAAGCAATTTTCACCATACAATGCATAGGCGTAGAGCTAGCGTGGTGAAACGTTAGACGGCGCTGCAATGGAAAACTTAAATCGCGAGTTTTCTTACACATCGTCATTTCTATCATTGATTTCAGGAAGCATGACCTTTTCCTGATAACTGTATGCCGACATGCTTCCTGAATTTCATGGTAGAAATGACGATGTGTAAGAAAATTGGGGCTTTGTGCTCTCTATTATTGCACCATCTAGCGGTTCAACACTTGCTCTCCGCCTATGCGTTGATTGAAGAAAATTACTTGCTTAGATGTTTTCTGTTTCTCCTTAAAATATTGCATACGAGTTTTGAAATACCCTGTATAACTAGAAAATGGCTTAAATTCATTATCTGACCTAGCATACGAGTACACAAGATGCATTTAATAATAATACCAACGTTTAGAAATTTAATAGTATAAAATAACCTACGCTACTTTTTATATTAAGTACTTCTACGTCATTTATATAACCTTCTTTATTTTATCCGGAACTATTTATGTTTGGCTTAAAGATATAAATAATTTTTTCAACATATTAAATATAAATATATTTAAAACCTTATTTTTGTAGTGAAAACAGTGGCCAAAGTAACATATTTTGTAATTCATCGTATTTACAAAAAAATACGTTCTCTCCTATAAAAAAGTTCCAAACACAAGTATATATTTTGTAACTGTTCGTATTTAAAAAATACATTCTCTCGTAAAAAAAAGTTCTAAATACAATTATATATTTTATAATTGTTCGTACTTAAAAAAAAAATACTTTATCTAATAAAAAAAAGTTCCAAATACAATTATATATTTTATAATTGATCGTATTTACAAAAAAAAAAAAAAAAAAAAAATTCTCTCATACATATAAAAGTTCCAAATGCATTTTCCAAATTCAAAATATATTTTATATTTGATAGAATTAAAAAAAATTACATTCTCTTGCAAAAAAAAAAAAAAAAAAGTTCCAAATGCAATTGTATATTTATCATTCATAGTATTTTAAAAAAATATCATCTCTCTCACAGTTACATATATGAGAGATATATATATAAAGGTTTCAAATGCAATTATATTTTTGTATTAATTGCATTTTTACAACACTCTTGGTGAATATTTTAAAAGCATTTAAGGAAATTAAAAATTTAAAGAGATTGTAAGCTTTAGAGAGGAGGAGGTATGTCATGCAAGCAGAAAAGGATATATTTACTACATTCCATTATATATAGAAATTATAATTTTATTAGTTGAAACAGATTATAATTATTAAAATCATGAAAACATATTATTTAATCAAAATGGAAAGCCATAGAGCTTATCAATTGGTGTTCACGACAATTGAGATACTGTAGTGTTCTTTTTCTCTCCCATGGAGTTTGCTGTCTGTGGTAAACATGGGTGACGCGCCCCCGGGATACGATAGCCATGTTTCGACTCTCCTTCTTATCAACCAATTTTACTTTTTTCCATTTTTCAAACGTTTAAATTATAGTTACACTTTTATTTGCTCAGCATAGCCGTATTTGGCTCTCACGCTATAAAACTTCACCGACTTTCACTTATCAATTTATGAGAATTGCAACAAAACATATAGATTGAATTTCTACAAGTGAGATTTTAGTTTTCTCTCTTCTCCTTTGTTTTTTTTTAAATCTAAAATAATTATTACATTTATTTCATAACTGTTCAAATATGAAATTATAATAGAAAAAATTGAAAAAATTACTTCTGATTCCAAGGAAAAAGAGATTCAATAAACTTACTTCATTTAATTTTGGGAAATTTTAGATGAAATACTACATTTCATTTCGTTCTTGTCTTTCAATACTCCATTTAATTCCTTTGAATAGAATTATACATTATTGTAATTTTATACAAATAGTTTTGTATTACTCATCGGCATTTCTTCGAAAGATGATGTAAAACTTTTATTATTTGGTTTTCTATTTTTAATAAATTGGTTTTGTTTAAAAAAAAAATTTTCAACAGATGTTAAATTTGACAAGAATGTATTTGATTAAGTATTTTACAAAATGTCTTTAAATATTTTTTAAATAATTTTATTGCATTCTTTTTACGCTGAATTCAAATTAGCAATATTTGAATCAACGTCATTTTATTGTAAATGCAAACTGTATATACTATTCCTTAAAGATGGCGTTGATTAGGATTTATTCTTAGAATTTTAAAAGCATTTTTTTTTTCAAAAAGTAACATACGCAATGCAGATTCATTTTTACATTTTCTCAATTTTTATTGTTGTAATCAAGGACATTTTTAACCATTTTATAATTATGTAAACATATTTAGAATTTCTACTTTTAGTGTTTTAATTAATATATTACTGATAATTTAACAAGAAAAAAACATTTACCTTTGTTGTAAAAGCTAACAAAATCAAATTGGTAATAAAACTTCAAGACAATAAATTATAGCTTTATAACTTAAAGTATATGATTGATCATTTATTAATAATTTTTTTTAAAAAAATGGAAAATATATACTCCATGTAAAAGCACAAAAATATTGAATCGGATTTTGTTCGACCTACCTACAAATACTTTCGCCCTTAAATCATTACAACTTCCAGATCAAAACTGCAGAAAAAAGCCTCTCTTGCGTCTTGCTTTGAAAAATATTGAATTAGTTACAAGAAAAGTAAAAACAAATTTATAGGATTCAGTTGTTCAATTCCATTCTAATAAAAATAAAATAAAATATTTCATTTAATATTACAATGAACAAGCATCTGACTTCATAATTTCAACTATAATTTATGTTTAAATCCAGATGGTAAACAATATTTGAATAAAATTTATAAAACTCCAATCAATAGCTTGTTTTTCGATACTGATCAAGCATAAATCCAAATAGTTTTTTTTTTTTTTTTTTTTTTAAAAATATATTTATTATATGAATACCGCAAATTTCTTTGCTTTTAAAACCTTTGTTATCCGTATTCTCCACGGACATTAAAAATCTCCAGGGTAAGCTTTTAAAAAAATTAATTTAATGTGAATTTCATTTAAGGGAAATATGTAAAGATTTTTTTAAATATCTTCCAAGGTATATTTGGATGCTATATAGCGAACATAACAACTTTAACTTATTTTAATGTTTGTTGTGTTTCTAATAAGGTCATTTCAGACGTTTCAGAAAAAGTATAATTTTTTCTAAGAAATTGTAAGGGAAAATCATATATATATATGTAGGATTTTCCAGCTAATTATTGGGTTAAATTAATTTTAATTTTTCAATCTACATTGTAAAACCAGTTCCTGATACTAATAGATGTCGCCACAAATCAGAGTCATTGATAGCCTCATGCAGCGCCACCCTATCCCAGAATAAAACTAAGTGACGCCTGTTTTCGCGCCGCTCTTTGCCGCCACTTTTCCGCTTCTCTTCCTTCAGTACCCGCGTCGGAAGTAAACTCCACGCCCGAGCGTTCCAACGCTGTCCATCGATAATATGTTAAATGAGGCAGCCATCTATCCGTTCGGAAGAACTGTTTTACCTGTTATTTATCATAGTAGATACTTTCATTCTTCATCTCTCATAAACAAGTAGCTATACACGCAAGCTTCATCCTTGAATATCATACAACATTACGGAACTCAAGAACACTTCCCCAGGACAACCAGCCCATTGCGTAAGAGCAAACCATCGAGATCTGATGAACAATCTCCTTCACCCTACGTGTCTACAAAATTTATGGGGATTTCGTCCGGGATTATACAAAATTTATGACGGCTCCAGCAGTGATCTTCAAATGTATGAGTGATCGGACCGGGATTACTTCAAAATTAATGGAGAGATTACATATGAAAGAAAAATTGATGCTGCCCTGAGATACAACAAAATTTCCACAGATGCTAATGCCGAGGCGATTCCTCTCACAGCACGAATAGCCAGTGTCCAGCGACGACGTATCTCTACAAGAATAGCACGTGTCCAGTGACAACGTAATATGCCTTCTTAGCAAAATAGCCAGTACAAACGATAACGGATATACTACAAAGAAAATGTGTGCCTCATCCATTTCCACGACTAGTTTCCTACTACGACGAGTGGTCCTGCCACATAAGTGCAGACCTCAGTTTTCTATCATCAAATGCTTCTTCGCATCAAGTTATTTATTTGTGCTAGTGATAATCTAAATGTGTTTAGTAAGCCTTTATAAATGCCGTCGATTGAAAGAGCGTTGTTTTAAAATATAAATATAAAATCCAGTATATTAATTGCAAGTTTCATCGCAAGATTCCAGGTACTGTAAAACATTTATTTTTGACAATCATCTAATTCTAATGAAGTGCCATCATAATGTTTTTATAAGAAGAAATACCTGAAGAAACAGTAAATTAAACGTGTGGCTATTTTATAAGGCATTTTATACATATATTTTCAAATTGTCATCTTAAGTCAAAATCTAGAGTGTCTTTTTATTATTATTGTGTGAATTGATATGCCTTGTATCAAATCAGTCAGCGCTCTCACGCCAGAAACGAATAAATGCATAAGTAATTAGATTTCGAGTCACAAGCTTAACGTAAATTATCTTCCCAGGCAATGGTGTTATATTTTCTCCTCTTTCCCATGAGATAGTTTCGTGTGTCGCCAAACTGATCTTGTCCTCACTGAGTCTCAATGAATGATAACTTATTAACTTTAAGAAAATAGGTTTGGCAAGTGTAATGAATCCAAATTAACAAATGAAAGTGTATTCTCAAAATAGATGATTTGTTTTTATTCTATGATTATTTCTTATGTCTGAATATTTTTATTCTAATTGAATTACTTATATTCTTCACAATGTTTAGTTTTAATTGTGGAAAATTTTCACAAAGGGATTTAGGATTGATATGAAATAATCTTTTTAAAAAGTGTACTTAACAAATTATATACGATATTATTTATATTATTTCACAATTTATTTCAAATATCCTTGCATTAATTATTGTGTTCCATATTTTAATATACATACATTTATCTACAAATGTACACTAAACGATATTCACTATAATAGGTGTTTCATTTAAATCACTTTGTTGTTATTAGCAAAAAGATTAGAGTATAAATCTTTCAAACTTTATTGAATTCATATTTAACGTCTATTAATTTTAAAATGTCGTACTCACTAAAGGACGTCGAAGATATATTTATCCAGAGGAAAGAATTAGATCTAAACCTGATTCTCAATGACAGTTGAAATTAGACTTTAATCACTAAAGATACTGAATATGATGAAGGAATTCACAAAAATTGTTTCATATAATAGAACAAGACGAAACACACGAAAAGAAGAAATTAGAAGAAAAGTTGCGCCTTGAAACACTCTACGATAACACATACGAAAACAAATTTAAGAAAAGTTGCGTCTAGAAACCCTTGTTATAGAAGAGAAACGACGACAGATCAATATGAAATTGAGCTAGAAGCGATAAAACAGAGATCAACTCAAATTATACTCAAGGTTGACGAAACCGACCATCTGAAATTACTAGGCAAGGAAATATCCAATTCTCCATAAATATGAAGTTAAAGAAGTTTAGCTTATATTTAGTCTTATTCGAACGTCAGTGCAAATGATTAACAATTCAAAAACATTGGTTCCTATATCTTTAGGACTCTACTGTCCGAAATTTCAATAATGCACGGAACCAGAGGAGATAGCAAACGACTACGACCAGTAAAGAACTTCTTAAAAGATTTAAATTTTAACGCCGGAAAAGTTTCACAAGGTATTTACCACGCATCAAAAGTTTATACACTTTGACTGGATTTTACGACTTGCAACATATTTTGATGGATGAATCAGGTTAAAATCGAATCTTTAGAAGAATTAAGGAAACTGGATCATCTCAGATCAAATGAAACGTAGAGCTCCTACAGGATTTAAGCAACATTTCTAGACGAATGGTTCAACGATAAATTCGCCAATGAATTAGCAGAAAAGTTCGAAGAGTATGAAGACGTCAGAGAAATACAAATCAAAGGTTAATACGCATTTTAGGGAAACAAGATTTCAGAGCTTCAGAACAATTTCGTCAGTTTGAATCACCACGAAAGTTCGAGCAGGATAGATCCAGTTGGAAAGCTGCAGCAACCACTAGTTACAATCGACATCACGATGCTCACTCCAAGAAGTCAATGGAAGTCATGAAGGAAATCATGTAAACTCAAATCGATCGAAAATCGAATTCAACGGGTAGAGAAAGGTATTCAATTCAAATGTTTCTAATCACGCTCAAACGAATTACCCAGGTTTAGAAGATTCGATCAAAGAAAGAGCTAAATACAAGCCAGGCCGGAAGAGAACTACGAATTTCACGAGAAACAAGCAAGCCTACGGCAACATGTGCCACTATCAATCAGAAAATCTACGCAACAAGGAAATAATGTTTGGAAACAAGAAATTACTGCGCGACACCGAAGTACCGTCAGTCTACTACGAGAAAATACCAGAAGAATCATCGATCCAGCGAAACTAGCGAAGAACAAATTGTCTTAACAGGCATAGGTGATGCCCAAGTCACTACGATGGGATCTTTCAAGAATTTCAGATAGATGAAGAAAACTATTCACTAACTTTAAGTATGTAGTACCTTACAGCAAACTAAAGTTCGAAGTAGTCATAGATTCAGATATTTTAGAACAAGCATCAGTCAATTTCACGAATAATGGTAGAATTTACAAATATGAAAATCAAGCATTCTAATGCAGATAATAGCGGAAACGTCGAGTAGAACTGAATCACATAGGAAATCCTGTGATCAAAAGAACTTACGGAAATGATAGAGCTACAAGCCTGAAAAGACGGCAAGCAACCGATGCTAATTAAATTATTTTAAAAGATGATGAACCAGTTTGTCAATCGCCACCTGATTAGCATTTACGGAAAGAGAAGAAGTAAACAAACAGAAGAATGGCTCAAAGAAGGCATCATACGCCCAAGCTCATCAGAGTACGCCAGTCCAGTCGTAATGGTCAAAAAGAAAGATGGAACTGAGAATGTGCATCGACGAAACTGAACCAGAAGCTAGTGAAAGATAAATTTCACTCTCATCGAAGATGTTTAGATACGCTACAAGAAGCAAAAGTTTACCCATCGTTAGATTTAGAAACGGATTTTCCACGTCAGCGTTGATGAAGATTGCAAAATTCACGTCTTTATCACCCAGATGACAGTTCGAGTTCAATAAAGTTCCTTTGCTAATGAGCCCAGGTGTTTTCTGTAGAGATTTGTCACAAGCATATTCCAGAGATCTTACCTGTAAAAGAATTTTAGTGCTTGCGGCATGGACCTATTGTCCCAGAAAGCAAAAGATGAAAGAGAAGGACCCAAAAACTTAAAATTGTATTCGAAGTTGGTGCAAAAGGTATTCCAGGAGGCCAAAACAAGAAGTGTCAGTTTCTAATGCGAAAAGGTTGGAATTTTAGGTCACATAGTAGAGAATGGAATCATCGCTCTCAGTTGCAAAGACATTAAGCAGTTGCAAATTTGAACCAACAACCGCAAAGAAAGTACAAAGTTTTCTAGGTGATTAACAGGATATTTCAGAAAATATGTCAAAGATTACTGAAAATTGCAAAAATGTTAAGCGACCTTACAAGGAAAGAAAATCCGTTTGTTTTGGAACACAATAGAAAGAAGTATCTGAAAGTTAAAGAAAGTATTGTCCGAAAGTCCAGTCTTAAGACGACAAGTATGGAAGAAGAACAGAATTACAATACAGATTAGTAAACTAGGCTATTGAGTTTTATTACAAGAAGCCGACGAGAAAATTACATCCTATTTATTATATGTCGAAGAAAACAAGTCCAGCTTGAAGAGAAGGATAGTTATGAATTAGAAGCGCAATCATAACAGCATTAAAGAAGTTCGAGTATACCTCTTAGTCAGCATTTCAAAATACAGATTGTTCTGTTCCAAAAGACCATGGCTAAAAAGAGATTTGATTACACGTATAGCCAGATGGGCTCTTCAATTAGAAGAATCTTGACACGAAATCGAACAGGAACTAGAATGCACATGTAGATGTGTTTTGAGTAGACATCCTGTCATGATGATCAGCAGTGACACTCTAACAGCGAATTAAAGAAAGCCCAGGGAAGAAGACGAAACATTTAACATTGAAGTCGATATTAGAAAGCAAGATTCAGAAGACTTTTGAAAGAAATGGAATATTTTACAAATACCAACGGTAGAGAATTGATAGTAGCTCCAAAAGACATGCAAATTGAATTAATTAAATTAGCTCACGAAAATGGTCATTTTTCAGTAGCAAAATAGAAGAGATCAAACAAGAATTTTCATTCCAACGAAGTTAGTAAAGAACGCACAATAAATTGTACCATGTATCTTAATAATAGAAAGAGTGGCAAAAGGAATGCTTTAAATCCATTCCAAAAGCTTGTACACAACCTTAAGCACATACCATATCGATTTCATAGACCGTTGCCATCAACAAATAAGAATTATCAACACATTTTCACTTTTATAGATGCTTTACGAACACAAAATTCTGCAAAAACTGTGTCAGCTGAAAACGCCTAGAGAAGCCAAAATTACAACAAAAACCTGAAACCCTAGAATATATCAGATAGAGGATCAGCGTTTACTGAAAATGTTTAGTGATTATTGCACAGAAGAAGGTATTCAACATCTACAAATTGCCACGGGTGTACCACGAGGAAATGGACAAGTTATACCCACCGTATTAATGTCCCAGTTTTAACTAAACTAACTTTAAATGACTCTACTACAATGGTACAAGTATATTGATAGACTTCAGAGAATCCTTAATAAAACCCGTCGAAGCACAAATGGTCACCATTCGAACTTTGATTGGTACTAGAATGAGAAACAAAGAAGATGTCAGAATTAAAGACTTGTTCAACTGTTCAGAAGAACTACAATGAACAACGGAAATTCTAAGAAAAGACGCTAAGAAGAACATAGAAAATGGTATACAATACGAAAATCGAGAACTTGTAAATAAGAAACGAAAGAAAGCTCCGAAATACAAAGTGACCTGGTAGCCATCCAAAGAACTCAATTTGGAGTTGACCAAACTGAAATTCTTGTGGACCATAAAATCACAGTCAACCCTCGCGACAGATATGTAGTAGAAAGGTTGGTCAATGAAGGACCGAACTCTACCACTTCTGCTGACATGATAAAACATTTTCTATCAACACCATTTAAATATCAAACATAGTTATTATTTGGTGAAGTTCGTCGATTTAATTTCCATATTATTTTATGTACTCATAGATATTATCTTGTGTTATTTACATTTTTATACATAGTTTTTCTTTACATTTATGCTGCTTTTATATCAGAATTTTATCATTCCTATATTGTGAAGTGATAAGAAATTGATTACATATTTGCTCCATGTAAAATATTGAAAGGTTTTGAAATGTCTTACTATTGTGTTATTAGTTATTTTGAAAAGTATAAGTATAATTAGTGAAGTTTTGAAATTCCAGTATAGCTGGAGGCCAGCTCATTTGGAGGTATCGAACTCTGTAGGATTTTCCAGCTAATTATTAAGCAATTAATTTTATTTTTCAATCTACTGTAAAACCAGTTCCTCCGATACTCAATAGATGTCGCCACGAATCAGAGTCGATGTGATCATGCAGCGTCACCTGTCCCAGAATAAAACTAAGTGATGCCTGTTTTCGCGCTCTCTTATGCCGCCACTCTCCGTTTTCTTCTCCTCACCCGCGAAGTAAACTTCCACGCCCGAGCGTTCCAACGTCCATCGATAATTTGGGTTAAATGAGGCAGCCATCTCCAACTCGGAAGAACTGTTTACTACCTGTATTTATCATAGTGTAGATACTTCTTCATCTTTCATCTCTCAACAAGTAAAGCAATGTTTCATCCTTGAATATCAACATTACATGGAACTGGGAAATTACCCCTAGACAACTGCAGCCCATTGGTGTAAGACATCGTAGATTCGGGATGAACAATCTCCCACCCCACGGTCTACATATATATAATTTAGTTATTTTATAGAGGAAAATTTCAGAGTAAAATGGAGCTCAACATTTTCTGTTTTTAAGAAACTGTAAAAATAGTTATTGTAGAAACATCAATAAAATCTACTGAATCAAATATTCTACAATACAAAGTTTTCAAACAAATATTTAAATTGTACTGATAATCGTACTCAATTTAAAAATTATAAAAATATGTTCACGCTCATCAGTGTCTTGTAAATAATTGATTTTATGACATCAAGCATTTTATTGTTCAAATTATAATAACAAACGTTATATGTTAACTTTTTCTCCTGCCTGGGTGACACTTTTTAACCTTTACTTTAAAAATTTCAATGTTTATCAATATTTTTCTGATTTCTGAATATTTCATTCACAATGAGAAATGCTCAAAATTATGGAAGATTATTAATTACATTCTCGCTACTGTATCTGAGAAACAGTTATAAAATTTGATTGATAATATTTCAGAGAAGAATATTATTGTCTTCAAATACAAAAGATTTGATTAAAACTTTATAGAAGTTGAATATAGATGAATGATATGTAATGTAGGAATGAATTATCAACTTTTTGGAATTCATTACATATCTGTTAAAATTCAGCAGTATATTTCAAAGTGTTTGATTTGTTAACATTGAGCAAAAGACGAGTATCTTGTAGCATGATTTGTGACAAAAATTCAAACGCTTTATTATATCTTATCTCGTTATCAAAAGTTTCTTATAGTTAACAGTTATAAAGTTATTTAAATAATTCAAAAATATTTAAATTTTTCTTTCTTTTCTATTTTTCTATTGTTCTATATTAAATGATATCAAATGTTTGATGTTGTTATAGTAACGGTTTTGTTAAATCAGATTTTAGATGTAATATTGGGTATTATCTAAAAAGTTTTTATCCGTTTGCTCATTATATTTCCGTAATTAGCAATGAGGCACAATTACAAATATTAACAGCTTTCAATGTCAGAATTGTTATTGAGAAATTAAAATGTATAAGGAGCCAAAACGGAAACATAAATAACGTCTGAATTTTTAAATTTTACTACACTTTTCTCCATATCACAAGTCGGATAATCTTAAACTAAAAGTTTATTCTATCCCATAGGATATGATGAAGACTCTTTCATAATATGATTTTGATAAGTTTTGAGACTGGGAACATATATTAAATCCTCAGAGTACATCTTAAACTGCTTTAAATAATGATTACTATTTCTGTAGAGTATTTAGTGCTATCTAAAACAGAATCAAATTATAGAATTAATTTCTACGACCTAAAATTTTTAAAATGGCTTAGTTATTATATAAAACATTTGAATCTGTTTTTAATAATTTACATGATAACATTTAGGATGGAATAACTTTATTAGTGTACTTCTATCTATTATTAAGAAGTATCAATTATCGTGAATGCTTTTTAAGCTTATAATATTATAAAATTAAATGAGAGATTTTGAATCTTTTTAAAATTGAATTTCGATTTTTCAAAGTAAAGTCTATTTATTAAGATTATATTATTTTAAAAATTGTTATACATGACTGTTTCCAAATACAAACACATACGTAAACTTCAAATTGGGATTGGTTATTAAAATCCCTAAAAATACAAAAACCTGTAATGATATGATGTCGTATTTTGAACCAGGTTCCAGTAACAAACATGACGCAAGTGAAACCTCTTTTCTAATATCAGATTCAACCGATCAGCCCTGTTCTAAGTTTCCTTGTGAGGAAACAATCCGCAGCAGAAAATGCTCTCTTCAACTGACGTTGGAGGAATTGTTTTAAAGCCCTACATAAGTTTTATACTGTTTCTGGTGATGGATTTTCAATCGGAGTCGAACAACTGAAACTTTTGTTTCATGATTTGTTGAGATTAGTACTTTTGGTTGAACAATATAAAACCTTTCTTTTCAAGTAAATTGCTTTCTCTAATTTTTTGTCCAACGTCATAGGTTTTTTTCTTTCAAAATCTCCATGCTCTCTTCTTCTGAGTGCGAAGAGTTGGATATTGAGTCCTTTTCTTCGCAGAACAGCCTTGTCCCTATCAATTGGGCTTGTCTAACCAAACAATTTTTACGAGGCAATCGCGAAATAACGACTGTAACTGCAGCTGCTTCGTATTTTGTCCCAAAATTCGGGTATAGCATTAATCCTATTAAATTAACGTTGTGTCTCTTATTAATTCTTTGCATTAGAGAATATTTCATATTTTTCGCAAATTCTGAATTTTGTTCGTTTGATTCTCCAATAACGAAAGAAAATACACCTTCTGCAGTTAACAAAGTTGCAATTCGTCTGCATAATTTTTCTAAGCCAATTTTTACTGGTTTTAAGCCAGCTACAATTGTAGTCATAGTTTCAAACTCTACATTGGTCATCATTTATTCTATAATTTCAATTAATGCTTTTAAAATTGCTGACTTTATTTCTAGAAATCTTTCAAGCATTGCCAACAAACTATTCCAGCGTGTTTTAGTTTCCAAACAAACCATCTTTTCACAGCTAAACTCTTTCTTAACATCTTCTTCATCAACTTCTACTTCTTTCCCGGGATTTCCCAGGAACGAAGTATAATTCCCGGGAATAGAAAAAGTACAGAAATTTTATGATTTCCCGGGAACCCGGGAAAGAAACCCTAATCGCAATCTCCTAATCAGCCAGAGTTGTTTTCCTCAAATCGGGGGTTCCAGTCTATATTTCTCTAAAGATCCACTGAAAAGGGGGGGAGGGTAATTGCACTTTAAATCTGATGATATTCCAAGTTTTTGCACTGACGAGGTGGGGAAGTTTGGTGAGTGGAATTCCAGTTCAAGTGTCGTCCT
Organism: Nephila pilipes; assembly: GCA_019974015.1. NCBI lineage: Eukaryota > Metazoa > Arthropoda > Arachnida > Araneae > Nephilidae > Nephila > Nephila pilipes. Next base: position 37,488 of record BMAW01080481.1, read on the forward strand.
CGTCATTTGACCCATGTTCGAAATAATGATATATATCGCCAATAGCCCAAGTGTTGATTCTTTGTACATCGTTAATGAAACAATCAATCAATACCATGGAAATTAGATCATTAATGAGCGCCAGTGGGTTATTGTTTATTCCCAAAATCTTTTATTACTCGTAAATATCAAAGAAAAATAATAAGAAAGACATACCTGTAAGGATGAAATTGGTAAGGGATGAAGAAAATAAGAAGAGAAAAATTGTCTGAAAGAGATATGCGGAAATGCAATTCTGTTTTCTTAAACTGTGAGGGCACTGAGAAATAAAAATTTAAATTATTAGGATAGCATTGGAGGCTACGATCTTTTTGTAGTAAAATAGGCAAATCTAAATTTATAATATAGATTTGAGAACATAGTTTGTGCTATATAATTGGGTTTTCACGTTTTTCTACAGTTGTAAAAACATTACTTCTGTCGTCAGAACGAAGGCTGCGTACTTTTTATAAAGTAGGACTATTATTTAATTACAGTGGAAAAAATCTATCATTTAGCAATGAGCTAAGAGATAAATTTTACTCCCAAACATCTTTTGTATATATTTAATGTGTTTCAAACAGATTAGTTTATCACCTAAATAAAAGTCGAGGTAATGAACCACACCGATATAGATTCGATGAAGATATTCTCAATCTATTTCTAAATTGAAAACATATTTATAAAAAAAATGAGGGAGGATCAATACGTCCATATTTCACAGATATTTCTTCAAATGAATCATTGTTCTTGAATCCGTGAGCCTTTCTTTGGGAGTATCTAGAAAATTTTATATTTTTCTCATTCCTTAGTTCAGTTTTTCTTAAAGCGGGTTTTTCTTAAAGGGTGCTTCGACGTCTTCACTGAAGTGCCAAGAAATCCACATATTTTTATCTCTTACTTAGATTTAGTCTTGGTTTTACAAGGGATAAGTAGCCGTTCGAAATCGAAGTTTACAAAGGGTTCCAAATTGAATGAATTGGAAATCACTGGATTTGTCTTTAGGCGAAACTGCCCATTCCTCAGCTATTCACAGAGGAGTGCTGGGGAAGTCATAAATATATACTTGTAGGCCAGCTTTTCTTAACCTTTTAGAGACGGACACTTTCGAAAAGAAAACTGGTGAGGGCAGAAGGAACGTGACTTTATATTGGGGTGCATAACCCTCACGGGCTTTAATCCCCAATTTTAATTAATTAGTTGGAGGTGAGACAGAACTTTGGTTTTCAGCTTGCCCAGAAGTTAATTCAAAAATTGAAAAAATAATGAATTGCCAGAGTAAAAAAGTTAAGCGAGCAATGCTTAGTTATTAATTTTACAATTAAAATTAAAAGTTATAATAACTATGAATCAGTAAATTTTTAAAACTTAAAATTAAATTTAAGTTATTAGATATTAGAATCCGAGCAGTCCATTTTATTTGCAGAATGGACATTAAGGTATAGTCAGAGTGCTGACGACGAGAAAGAGAAGATTCTTGAAGGTGGTTCCTTTTTATCTTAAAAGTTTTAAATTTTAAAATTGAAGTTTTAAATTTTTTTTTTAAATAAATGCTATTGATTATTATTACTGTTAAGTGAGGCTAATACTAGTGGCGTTGGTAGAAGTATCCTGACTTATTCCTCATGTCTGGTTAAGAAGAAATTGAAGTCGGTTCTTGAATGTGGAGAGGGAGCGTTCCTGTTGGATGCTGGGTGCGCTCCTATTGGCTTTTGATGATGCATGTCATTTTGAAGTAGATTTTGGCCGGAAACGGTGTAGAAAAATGATGAGGATGAGAAATTGAGAATTAATCAAGTAGTATTTCACGTGGTCTGTGCAGAAGTTGATTATTATTGATTGGAGTATATTTCTCTATTGCCTGAATAGTTCTGTTGGTGGAGATATCGATTTTATTGTAGAAGTTTTTCGCTAGTTTCTTGATGAATTGCTTGAGGGTTGGGAAATTTAATGAATTTCTGATATCAGCAGTGCGCATGTACCAGTGTGCTCTTACTATTGTTCGTAGGATGCTGGATTGAGAGCTTTCTAGGATATCCATAGTAGTAGGTGCACAGTGGGCCCAGACAGGGGAGGCGTAAGTCAGAATAGGTCTAAGCAGGATAGATAAGCATCTTGTTGGTTCTACTTCATGTAGAGTCTCTCGCGAGAAGAGGGGGAAATTTACTCACTGCTGCTTTATATTGCTGCTTAATTAGTATTACGTGTTGTTTGAAAGTGAGTTTCTTATCTAACGTAACACCGAGGTATTTTGTGGACCCGGACCAGGGGATTTTGTTATTGTTTAAATATATGTCAGGTTCAATGTTTCTATTATTTTTTATTAAAGAAGACGGCCTCTGTCTTGGAAACATTCAGGGCTATTTTCCAAGTTGAGTACCATACTTCTAAGTCTTTGAGGTGGTTGTTTAGTGCTTGGCCTATGTTTTTCGGGAAGTAGTGACGTGCTAGTATCGCAGTGTCATCTGCGTACACGCAGAGAGTTGTGTCTGGGTGTTTTGGGATGTCGTTCACGAAGTAGTTGAAGAGGGTCGGAGATAAAATTCCTCCTTGAGGGACTTCTGCTGCGATATTTCTTGGTGAAGAGTAGGTTCCATTGATGATGACAGAGAAATTTCGATCTTCTAAATAAGATTTGATAATTTTGATTAGATGGGGGGGGTATTAATTTTTATTAGTTTATAAAGTAGACCACAGTATGCCAGACCCGGTCGAATGCTTTCTGAATATCAAGGAAAACTGCACCTGTGAGTTGTCCTTTGTAGAATCCAGTTTTAACTAGTTCCACCACTCTGAGTAGTTGGTGTGATGTGGAGAGCTCTGGAACGAATCCATGCTGTTCGTGGATCAGGATGTCATTTTCACTATTGAATTTGCTCAGTCTATTGTGGATATTTTTTTCTGTGATTTTGCTTAACACTGAGAGGAGGGATGTAGGTCTGTAGTTTTCAGGTCTAGTTGGATCTTTTCCAGGTTTCCGGATCGGTATGATTGTGGCAGTTTTCCAGGAATCCGGAAAATGACCGATGTCAAGCATATTTTGGATGATATTTCTGAGTTGGTAGATGCAGAGATATGGAAGATTTTTAATCATTTTGTTTGTGATACCATCCTTACCTGGTGCATTATTAATTTTTAGGATTTTGTTTTAATTTGCGATTTCTGAAGCAAGTGGTGGAGGGGGGGGGAGTTTTTGAAGTTTTCTTTATTCATGAAGAATTCGTGAACGACGTGTTTCACTGTGCAATCATATGTTGGTGAATTTAGATCGTTTGGTTTAAACTGACTCTGAAGTGAGTCAGCGAGTGTTTCAGATTTGTCTGCGTCACTCAGGGCGATACCAGTTGGGCCGCTTAGGGCGGAAACAGGGGGTCTTCTCTTTCCGAGTGCTTATGACATACTCCATAGAGTGCCGTTTTCAGCATTCAGGTTTTCAAGAGTTTCTTCCCAATCTTTTTGTTTGTGTAAGTGCACTTTACGCCTTATTTCGTTTTGAATTCTGTTTAAATTTTGTTTATCAGCAGGGAATCTTGTGAACTGCCAAATTTTTTTGGCTTTGTTCCTTTCTCGAAAAAGGTTTCTAAGCTCTCTACCGATAAATGTCTGTTTGTTTGTCTGGATTGGTTTTGAGGCATTTTGGTGTGCACTTAAAATCTTGTGTGTTAGTTTGGCTACTTCAATTTCAATATCCTCTCCTCTGTGTGCTTTGGGGAGTGTAAAAGTATTGATGGTTGTGTCAAGGAGTGTTTTTCCAAACAATTCCCAGTTGGTGTGGAGCTTCGGCGAAAGAAGCTTAAACTTCTCTTGAGAAGCAAAGTGAATGAGACCTGGGTTGTGATCGCTACTTAACTGCGGTAGCGAGTGTATCTGGAAGGGCCAATCAAAGTTCGCAGTAAGAGCATTGTCGATGGTGGAGGCGGAGTTATGTCCGAATCGTGTTGGAGTGGGCGGGGCTAAGATATCTATGCCGTTCTGATCGGCAAAGTTTTTAAGTGCATTACCTCTCGATGAGTTGTATGTGCAGCCCCAGGTAGTATGCTTAGCATTTAAATCTCCGCATATTAGTGAAGTCGGCCCTAGATTTAGAATAGTATTTATGTCTGTTGGAACGTGAGTGACTCTGACAGAAGGGGGTATATACATCGAGGTAATGAATATTGGGTTTCCATCTGTTAGGGTGAGTGCAACGATAGTTGCCTCTGCACCGTTTAATGTGGGTGTTGGGATATTGTAGTGTGGGAGAGGTTTCTTAATAAGAATTGCAGTTCCGATATACGGGCGATTGCTTGCGGTGGGTCTGTCATTTCTATATGTGGTGTAGTTTGGAATTAAAAATTTCATTCCTGGTCCGAGATGTGTTTCTTGGATTAGTATTAAGTCAGGGTTGTGCTTATCTATGAAGTTCCTTAATTCTACTTCGTGGAACTTTACACCTTGGGCATTCCAAAACACCAGTTTGAGTCCGAGAAGGGTGAATTTTAATTATTGGAAGTGGGTGGTGTCGCGACTACACCCGATATGAAAATGTTGAGCTTGTCGAAGTCGCTGGTGACTTTCGACATGTTGTTTAGGGCTTCGAATATTTTCGGGAATTTATTAAATAGGTTTTGTAGCTCTGCAATGGCTGTAATGAAATTAAAGTTTCCTGGTTGTGGGGTGGTAATAGGGGCAGTAGCCGTTTCAAACTGGTGTTTGGCTTCGGCTGACATTTGGGCTATTTGTGGCGCCATCTCTTGGGTGGTTTCGTTACTGCAAATGTTCGCAAAAGTAACACCTGCAGTTACGGGTCGGGTGGGAGGGAGGTTCCTGTTTTCCGTTTTCTGAGTAGACTGACCTTTTGCTGGTTTCTTTTTAGGGAACAGTGGACATCCCTGCCAAGAGGCCATATGGTTAGAGTTGCAATTAATGCATAGTGGGTTTTCTAACCTTTCTTTAATAGTGCATTCCCCAGTGCGGTGGTTTTAACCGCACTTGAGGCATCTGGCATTCATTCTCCAATTATGTGAAGAATGGTGGAAATAGTTGCAGTTGTAACACTGCGTAGTTCCTTGCTTCTTTTTAAAAGGTACTATCTTGACAATGATGGATTGTACTATATAGATTTCCAGGGCGTCATCTCCCCTACGGATTTCTACCATAAAAATGGGGAGTGGGAATTTTGTTTTTAATTGCTTGAGTTGAACGACCTTCTCTACCTTGATGCCTTTAGAGATGTGGTCTTCTTTGATGTTCTCCACATCAGCGTGCACTGGAAGTCCTTTTACACAAATTTTAAAAGGACGATTATTTAGGGGTTGAATCACGTAGTATTCAGAATTTAGATTGGTCAGGAGAGTGGTAATTACATGGTGATCATCTTCTGAGTTGGATGAGACTTTTATATAATGTCCCGATAGCTTGCAAGCTGAATTCGGGAATTCCCTGTTTATGGCCTGGATGATGATGTTGTAGTTCTGGGTAAGCCTAAACATTACCGGTTGAATCTTTGGAGGTGTGGGGGGGATGTCAGCGTCCGCCATATTGGGATCAATTGCCCCCAACGCATTGAAGCTATTGCTCGTGGTTAAGTTTACATTATTATTTTCTTTAGTGACTGCCTTTTTTGCAGTTTTTGTAGGTTTTTGAAAACAATTTGCGTCAATAACGCGTTGAGCTTTGGGAGCTCTGGTTTGGCTAACTGCAGAAGGTGATGCGGCTTTGTTTTCAGTTAAACTGCATGACTCAGCCATGCGTTTCCTAAGATTTTTAATAGCAGATTTGCTATGTTTCTGGCAATTCTTTAAAGGGCAAGGAGAAATAAAGTTCATCTCACCTAGAATTTTGTCCAGTTCCGCTTGGCAGGTTTTCTTTTGCTGATACAAGTCCTCTAGTAGTGGTTGGGATCTGACTTCTGGGTCCTCTTCTTCTATGTCTATGAGTCCGTTTAGGTGCTCGATTCTTTGTCTGATAATTTTTTCTTGCTTCGCAAGGATGGTGTGAGTGTAGCAAATTTCCTTTGCTGCTGGTGGTTGGTCGTTGCTCTCCGGAGTCACCGTTCCGGTGTCCATCGTATCAGATGAGGGCAGAAGTGTTTACGACATTGCTTACCCCCTTTCCTGTCAATGATTGGCAGTTCTAAGTGTTTTTTGACAAAAGAACCAGATAGAGTGTTGGTCCCCTGCAGGGCAACGGGAAGGTTTGATTATCCCTTTTTCTGGGAAAGTACTCTGTGAAAGCCGCTTTGCAATTATATGTCCGTTTTCGGTTTAAAAAATTTTCGGAAGTATGTTCTCTGAAAATAGAAGGCATGTTCTTTCCTGCAATTTCCTTGTATCATTCTTAGTACTATAATTAGAATTTTCGTGCAGAAAATTATTCTATTCATGTGCAATAATTGGGGGAAATTATAATAATTATTTCACTTTGCAATATTTATAGTTGGCATTGACCACAGTACCGTTACATGATATAATTATCAAGTTATATTATACGCCGTTTCATAATTTAATACATAGACATTAAGAATTATCTATTTATAAGCACAAAAATTCTTCACTGATTATTTTAGATGTGTAAATGTATTTTTAGCACCTAAAAATCTGAATAAATTAGTTATACTTTTGAATGATGAAAAGAAATGTTCAATTCATGAAATTTATATTTCATATTTGCTGCACTATATATATATATATTATAAATGAATTTTGAATTAATAACAAATAAATTAGTAGAGGAAAAAATAAGTCTTGTAATGTTTTAATTTTTATTGAGTTTATTAATT
>BMAW01080485.1:0-72953 GCA_019974015.1 Nephila pilipes
TATGTGTGTGTGTTTTTTTGTATACATATATATATATATATATATTGGATTGAAATAGACTTTCGTTAATTGAATATATATAAACCCATAATTTTCATTTAGGTTTTTTCATTATTATTGAGAAACTTATGTCTTACTTTTAGTTAAATTAAATATATGTTACAGTAATTTATTTTATGTTTTTAATAAAAAAACGTTGCTTTAAATCTTCTTTTGTCAAATTGATCATTTGGTTAACCACCCAGAATAAACACAAATAAACATAATAAATCACTTATTGAGGAAACTTTTTTCTTACATATAGGAAAATTCTGCAACATATTAAATATTCCTCAAATAATTTGTCTAGACATTTAATCACCATTGAAAAAATAATCTGTAACTAGAAAGATTCCACCGAAAGTGTTAAATTCGAAGACATTTTGCTTTTTGTCTCCTTTAATATTTTTATACTGATTATTGCAACATTTTTTTTTAAAATTATTGGAACTAGTGTGTTTGTACGTGATTATAGTTATGTAAATTGGTATTCGAAATTTTACAAATTAGCAAAATTTAATCTTTTCTGCGGACGTAAGAATAATAATCTCGTTAACGGTCTGTCAATGCTTTGCGCAACATTGCCTTTGTTTAACGCTAACTAACGCTGTAATATTGACATAAGGAACAATATAACACAATCCGACATGAAAATGTATAGTATTCTTATTTTGAGTAATTGTTAAACTAAAAATCTAAAGTTTTGAAAAATTGTTTTCGATTGAAAGTTTTGTAAAATCTGATTTTACAAAAACATTCTAAATAATATTTGTAATAATCATAGTATATATGCAATTTTAAGAATTAAATTAATAATTTAGCTGACAGATTTATACCAATTTCAGAAGTGAGGAAAGTGAAAAATATATGCTCTTTTAAAAAATTTTATCTATCACACACGCACACAAAATGAAACATCACAATTAAAATTGAAATGTGTGAAATATTGAGTGCTCACTGATTCAGATAACGTGAGTTTAAGTCCTTGCGTCACAGAAAGTAGATATTCACTGTTGCCACGTCTACATTTAATAACTGCAGTCAAAAATAAATGTAATATAACTATTCTCTATTGACACACGTGCATTGCATAATTGCTGTAAAAGTGCATTTAATACAGTTATTCACTGTTGTAATAGCTAAAGTTAATACAGTTTTGTATAAATTGATAATTAAAGATAATCTATTCACACACAAATGTAATATTACTGATTTCTGCTACAACTGACTATTCTTCTAATAGATTTTCAAAATAGGATAGACTTAGTTTTTAAAAATTTATGGATATAAATTTTAAAATTTAATGTTGCTAATATATATAATTCAAGTTAGTTAATAATGAAATGCAAATGTTTTTTTTTTTTTTTTTTGAAAAATAATGAAATCTGAAATGCATTTATGTTTTAAGGTTTCAGAACAATTTTAAAGAGCCTCCCAATTTCTAAATATTTTTTTGCTGTTTAATTTGTTCCTTAATATGCCATTGTGCTTGTTTAAATCTCAGGAGCTTTGTATCTACGTTGTGACAGCTTGGTTTTAATTAACCATAACGTATTTAGGAGAGTGTAATGTGCGATAAGTTACCGTTTAAGCATGTATTAAATCTATGGAAAGTGAATGTGACATCAAACTTTTAAGATTTCTCGAAAATAAATTGATGGAATTATGAATTTAGATGGCAGTTTTTTGCAATATAAATTTAGAAATTTATGCATGGTGAGTTCCACAAAAGGGTACATGACTCAGTAACAATAAATGCTAATTTTAGGATTTCCTTCAAATAAATTTAAAATTTTGACTCAGTGAAAAAACAATTGAAAAGACACAGTTTTTATTTAAAAAATGAATTTTTGAGGATTTTTCAGTATGATTTCTAAAACTTGATTAGTAATTAGCATTTCATCAACTCTTTATTGTCAAACTAGCAAATGACAAACTTCATTTTAAATTCATTTAGACAAAAATTTAAAATAACTCTTCTAAAATGTCGTTTTCCATTAAAAATTAATTTATTCAAATTGGATGGTATTAATGACAATTTTAAATATGTTTGCTACACAAATATTCTTATAATAATTTTGGCTTGAAAATATTTCGATAATTTTATTTTTAGCTTCAGATTTGTGAAATATTTTAAACTTTCACCGAGTTTGCAAGAAAAAGCACCGACTATATAAATATTTGAATTAAAATACATTTCCTTTATAATACGTCTTTCGAGAAACACTTTTTATTTCTAAAAGCATTTGTGAGTTTTTTTTCTTTATTTTAAGTTTCGTTCAACTTCACGAAAGCTACTACTACTACTAAGCTTATCGGAAATCGTATTTTCTTACCACGATTTTCTTAAAGTACAAAAATCGATTTAAAATATCGATTCGACCTCTTAAGTGCCCTATATCAAACAACTAATTGTCTGCAATTTACAATTCTATTACTATTCTGAATGCGTTTTGGTAAATACGGAAATCAATATTTACACCACTTTTTCAAATCTAATTTGAATAATAGCTGTTGTGAAGATCAAAGGCATTCAAAGTTTTATTCGAAAATAAAATTACTAAAAAAAAGGGAACAATCGTCAGATTTGTTCTTATTTTCAAGTTAGATGAAGTTAGATTCCACCTGAGGCGTATGAAATATATTCCTCCTTCGATTAAAGTAATTAAATTTTTTACCATTAATTTTGAAGCAATTTTCGAAGGGAGAAATAAATCTCCACGATTGAAATACCAGTATTTTCTCAAAGTTTGGCACGTCTTGGAACTTAAAGTTAAAAAGAAATGTAAAGATCTCTCGAAATGTTATAAACAGAATTGTTTGAAAAGTCGCCCTATATATTTAAACTATATATTTGTGTAAAAGATCTGGAAGCTCAAAAGTCTTGAAATAAAAATTTCCTCCCCCCCTTCCTGAAAAAATAAACAACCTCGTATTATTGTTTGATACATATAAGACTCTAATGTGCAAAAAGAAAAATGATAGTAATCGGGGGAAATACTCATAAAGGGAGGATGATATATTTGTTTGAAAATAAATTAAAATGATTATACAATGTAGGCACAAAAAACGTGGCAAATGTTTTTGTACCATTTAATTAGTAACTTTGCTTTCTGAGATAGTTATCAGCTATACGTAGATTTAGAGTTATAAACTATATTCTTAAGCTTTGACCATTGTACTAGAGATCTCTAGAAAATAAGAGTATTCACTTTCTGAAAAATCGAAAAAGATATAATATATTTTCAAAAAAATTTAGAACTTCATATACGAACAACAAACACTGTTTGAACGTTGTTGATTTATTTTACAATGCTTTTTGTGAGACGATACATTATCTTTTTTAAACCTTTGACAAGAAATCACTCGCTGCCTATTTGGCCCATTGTTTCATGATATTCTGAATTTTATCAGTGGTCGAGAAACCTTTTTACATTCATAAACGACTTCAGAGAGGTGAAAAGATATAAATCAGAAGATGCCAGATGAAGGCTGGGAGAGGGGTGGTTGATAAAATTTTAGACAAATTGATCCACGAGTAAATTTTGATGTAGGTGAGGAAAAGATATGCTTTGTCATGCAACAAATAATGATTGAAAGCCCTAATGTACCCATGGTTATTGATGGCGCCTGGCAAAAGAGGGACATGTTTCTTTATATGGTGTCGTCACAGCAGTTATTGCCAAAATTGGGAAGGTTGTTGATGCCGAAAGATTTTCCTGATGTTCATGTAATTTGAGGAATAGAAATACGCACAGGGTGAAGGTGTTTGACAAATTACTTAGGAAGTAATGGAAGAATGGAAGTCGAGGGCGCCACTTGTATCCTCAATCATTCAGAGGCATATTGCACGAGCCTCTATGTACTACATAGTACTTAGGAGATGGTGACTCTAAGGCATACAAAATAGTTGTAGATTCTAAGCCTTACAAAAATATCAAAGTTGAAAAGTTGGAATGCATAGTTCACATTGAGAAGAAGATGGGCACGCAATTGCGACTACTGAAATTTAAATTGCAGCGCACAAAGCTTGAAAGGTGGGTGGCTTCGCAGATTGACGGAAGTGGAAATAGACAAATTGCAACGATACTATGATTTTGCCATCAATAATAACTCAGGAAACTTGTCATTTGTGCAGAAAGCCTTATGGGTCCTTTTCTTTTCATAAACTTCCAAAAGAATTTGATCCGTAATACGACGTTTGTCTCACAGATGACATATCCTGGTGTGGATATAATAGGGCCACAATTAAAGGAGAACCTAATAAAAATAAACATACCTTACCTGTGGCAGCTATGAATTATATTAAAAATTATTTAGAGATCTATCAATTCTAGAGCTACTCTCTAGGTGTCTATATGGTAAAACTCAAAATTGTGATGAAAGTTTAAATAGTGCCATCTGGTCCATAGCCGCTAAAAATGTTTATGTGCAGTTAGGAACTTTAAAAACTGGAGTCTATGATGCGATATCTCAATTTAATCAAGGATTTATTACAAAATTAAAAGTTTTAAATTTTTTAAACGTTCAACCTCAATTTTATACATGTCGAGGATTACAAGAAGCAGACCATGTTCGTATAAGGAAAGACAGTTTTAGAAAGAATCAAAACAGTCATAATTAAAAAAAGACTATTAAAATAAATATAAGAAGATGATCTAGCAGAGGATTCAAGCAATATTAGCTACGATGTTGGTATGCAATAGAAAATGGTAAGTTTTTACGTTAAATTACAATTTCTTAAAAGTGTAAATGTCTACACAAAAAAAGAACATTTTTTTTAAAAAATCTGCTTAACTTATAGATTTGAATCTCGGGACACATATTACTGTTATAGAAAGGAAATGTTTTAATGAGTGATATTGTTAAAAAAGTATTCGAGAAAATTTTAGAGGCTGAAAGGTACACTAATTTTCGATATTTTTTAACTTTTCATATGTTATTCCACATGTCAATTAACAAAAAAAATTTGAAAATTCAGTAAATTCTCATTAAAATAATAATAACTATACAATAATTGAACACAAAAAAAATGGTAACTCTATAACCAATCAATGCTTTTAAAAATACCCCTTAAACTTGGTCATGTTCAGCATTACGAAGATAGGAAAAATGCTAAGAGAAATCACCCCCTTAAAAAAATTGGATAAATGCTTGGGAAAAAAGAGCTAAAAGGAGATTATGTTGAAATTTTTTAAAATAATCTTCCTAGAATAATTTGTTTCTTATATTTCTTAAAGACTTAAAGATCAACCCTCTTATATATATTTATATATATATATATATATATATTCAAGAAAAGACAAAGCACCGGGGCCAGAACATGAAAAGACTAGCAACACAACAGATAGAAAGTAAATAATAAACAATAATAGCATTTAGTAATGTTCAGCTTACCAGCTTGCTACTCGCACTGCAGACAAAACTACACAAAATCAATTAAGAACAGATTCATTCACCTTAGCCCTAGCACAAATTTATAGTTGGTCCTGCTAGGTGTGAAGACACAGAGAAAATTCCGGAACATCTCTCTTAATAGAGATATTGAGAAAATTCGAACATATTTCAGATAGCATTCATTTTGCCATCAACGTAACAACGTTACCGAATAAACATATATATATATGTTTATATATTTATATAAACTGCTGTTGTAGAAAATGCAACACCATGAAGGAATCATCAGAATCAAATGAAATTCGCAGCAAATGTCAATTATAGGATATTATGCAAATTAATAAAGTTTCAGAGCCATCAGCGGCGCGCGCAGCGCCTACTCTGGATGATGCTGAAAGCGTATAAATCAAAGTGCTGTAGCGGACGTTGAAAAAAGTCTGATTATTTGTTAGTGGCAAACGTTTAGTGAGACCTGAGTATGCCTCCAGACGGAAGAATAGAAATTCAAGCAACTTACGAGTTTGAACGAGGAGGATAAGCCTTGAGAAGGAGGATTTTCCTCATCAGTATCGTATGCAGCGGAACAGTTCCACAGTGATGCGAGTTTGGAAGCAGTGGACCGACGAGCACCAGGTGAAAACAGGCACTGGACGACAGAAGGTGACGTCAGAGCGCGATGACGAACACTGCTCCGCGTGCGGTGGGATGATCGCACAGCTCTCCGACAGCTGGCAGCACGTTGGTCTGCTACGGTGTACAACTTGTCGCTTCGTCAATTCGTCGTCGTCTGCTGCGCCGTGGATTGCGCGTGCAAGGGTGTCTTTATACAGGATTCCCCTCGGCGAATCATCGACGGCTGCGGCAGTGTCTGAGCACAGAGACAGGCGAGCTGATTGGCACCAAGTTGTCTTTTCAGATCACGCTCAATTTGTGGACCCATGATGGCCGTGTTCGTGTTAGACGTTATGCCGGTCAACGCTGCCTTCCTGAGTGTATTATTGAACGACGACGCATGGTCGAGCGGGTTATGGTGCGGGTGCGATTTCGATCATGGACGATCCAATTGATACGAATTGAGGGTAATCAATACGGTACGTCCGTGAAGCCACAGCCCAGTCGTTCCTTCAGGCATCCTGAGCTATCTTTCAGCAGGATACCGATCGCCCACTGTGCGCGGCTGTTCGAGACTTCTGTCCACAACGCATGCAGCATAACCTTGGCCCGTTTATTCACCGGATATGTATTGAGCACGTGTGGGATGGTTGTCTGGCGTCTCGCTCGTGATCCGCGTCGCGTGTTTCCAAAGACGAACTTTGGTTGCGCATACAAGCGATATGGAATTCTCTTCCTGCAAGATATTCAACATTCTGTTTGACTCCATGCCACGTCGTATAGCAGCATTGCAGCGCATGGTGGCTGCACCAAATACTGATTTCGGACGCTTAATTTGTTTCTTTTTGTTTTGAAAATTTCATCATTTTGTATCAGTACAAGTCGTTTCTGCATTAAATTTCATTTGATTCTGATGATTCTTTCATGGTGTTGCATTTTTCATATATATATCATATATATATGTTTATATATATATATGATGTTTATATATTATTTGCATATACATACATATGTCAATGTCTTCTACGCTCTATCATTACTATATAGGTTTATATATACATTTGTCCTTATATACACTTATAATGTTTATATTATTAGCATACTATACTATATATAGTTACTACTCATGCGTGCTATGTTAGTATATATATGTGTTTATATATGTTTATATATTTTGTCTCTATATGTTTCTCTTCTCTTATATGTTTATATATTTATATATGTAATAATTTATATATCTCTGTCTTTATACTCTCTGCCTTCTCTTATATATTTCTCCGTATTAATCTCTATTCTTTATTATTATCTTGTCTATTACTTATTTCCTGATTTTCACAGTTCTAGTTTCACCTAAAAACTACAGGCATCGTCTATGTAATGCATTATTTACTTTTTGACTTAACCATCATCCTTTTCTACGTACTTGTGTGACTAAACGGGCAAACACTGTTGGAGAATTCCGGTGGTTGCTATCGACGCCAGGCATTAATGACTACTTTCACCTTGTCGTTAGGACACAAGTCATTTTACTTAAAGTGTTCTTTCATCTTTGGGGAAAGGTGAAAGTCACAAGAGGAGAAATCGGAGATGGATCGTTTCTCATTTCTCAGCTATAAGAAACTCAATGGCGACTACCTGCTTCAGCCTTATCTCCATATGGGTCAACATCTTAACACACCGAAGACACTTGAAAACAAAGAAAATAAATTTATTATATTGAGGAACTGTAACTTTAAGTGAGCATTGTAACTTTCAAATACAATAAGAATTTTGAGAATTGGGAAACAAATAAAAAGTGATGAAAAATGAAGCATTACTTTTCAATGTACCCTCGAAAATAATTAAAAGAATACACCTACAGTTAGCTTTTAGAAGTAATGTTCATGTAAAGACTGGAATATATTTCATTTATATCACGTTTTTAATACTTAAACTTATAATGATAATTCTTTCTCTTCCAACAAGAAATTTTCCAGAATATTTAGTAAAGGGTACTCAAAATGTATCAATTTTGGAATTAAGCTAAAAATTACTTGAGCCGACTTATTGTACTAGCTGAGTGGGAATCACATAAATAATGATTAATTTAATTATTGCTTAATTTATATAAATACTTTGAATACAAAAAATTTACATCCCAATTTTCTTACGAGGAAATGTTCTGTACTTCACAGTCTTGTGATTTTTACAACGTTTTTATTTACAATTACAAGTTTCTTGATACATCTAATTTACATGCAGACGAGTTTTTTTGGGCTCCTTTTTTTACACTTTTACTTAGTTTCAAAAATGAACACTAATTAGTTTCAAATAAAATGTCACGGAAATCATGAAAAAGATTTTCAGTGAATGTGTTTATATCCTTTAAATTGCTTTTTGCATGGCTTGCATTAGTTTGATACAACTCGAAACTTTTACCTAAAATATCTTATAACAAATAAATTTTTTGCTTTTTTTTTAAAAAAAATTCCTCAAATTCTTGAAAATAAGTAGTATATATTGCATGTATACAGCGTAATTTGAAATGATTCGTCCGATTTAAAAATTCTATATTTTCATCGTTGTAAAATAAAGTAATGTGTTTCATCTGGCTGTCATTAAAGATAGCGCAACTTCCTCAATCATTTTTACTGATAAATAGGACTCAGACTTAAGTTACACATCATCTTTTAAATAATGGAATTTTAAATCTCTTAATTTGAATATAAATTCTATTCATGTCTTTCGAGTTGAGAAGATGCATTTTTAAATAATTTTTTACCAATTTCCACCATTTTTTTTTTTTTTATTTTCAAGCAATTTCTTAAATTCTGTTAGCATTTGTTTGGTCTATCTTGGAATTTTTTTAGACAATTTTGGTTATTCCAGATCTTTTGAGGACTTCTGAAAAATTTATTTTTCAAAACATGGAACATCAATCATGATTCATTTTTTTTTCTTTTTTTCTTACATATTCGAGAATTTTCATGTGAGCATTTTGATCTATATCAGTGCCTATATAAATTGAATGTGTTGATAACTTAATATAAAATGTTTATTAATATTTGAAGAATTTATTTCTACTAAATTTTACTTTTAGAATATTTGAAATCATTTTAAATGTTTTTAAAAAAATTTAAGCCCATTTTTAAATCATAATCAGGAACTTTTAGATAAGTATAATATATGTGCACTATTGACACACATATATATATTTCCTTTATTTAGTACCATTTTGTAATAGAAACAAAATTGTTTTGTAAGATCCTAATTTTTTTTTCTCAGTTCAACTCCTTTCGATATAAGTTTTAATTTCTTCATTGTAATCATTCTCTACAAAAAGTTTATAAATGTATAAAGAGTCCAGATAGTTAAATCGATCCCCAATTGTTAAACGTTTCGCCCCAATAGTTTAATATTTAATGAACTTGATAGTTTTAGTTTATTCATTATGTTTCATTTATGATTAAACTATTTTTAACATTTATACATTTGTACATTTGCGTTAATAATAATTAATTCTTTTGTCATATAATATGCATTTGTGTTCAGTTCAGCTGTGTCAGTTGTCATATAATATTTAGCTATATTCAGTTTGTGTTTCCATTCATAAAAATACATTCATTTTTTTCTCCGATATGTAAAAGAGAATCACAAATTCTTTAATTCTATCGTATAAAAGTGGCCGCGGTAGCCTAGTGGCCATGGCTTCGGATTCGTTGCCGGTGGCTTTCGTTCAGCTGCGGGTTCGATCCTTGTACGCTAAAGACCCACCGTGTAGCCGGGGCTGATGCACGTTAAATCTGTCGGGACCCAAAGTCCTCCCGTTGTCGTGGTGTGGATGTTAGGAGAGGGGGGTGCCAGCTCAGGTGTCGACTTCGTCACTTGACCGTGGTTCAAAATTACGAGGTCTGTCTCCAATAGCCCTCGTGTTGCTTCTAGTGCGATGTTAATAAAAACTAAACTAAAAAAACTATTGCCTAAAAACATCTGTAATTAGTTTCTTAATCACATAATTAGCTTAAAAAATCCATACTTAAGTTAATAACCGATTGTACATGTAATATATATTCTACTTATAACAAGTTCGCCTCAGAGAGAGAATATAGATAAACAACTGATATTCATTTATTATAATCGTACTTACTAATTTATTATTATAATATTTAATTTAGTTCCAAAAATAAATATGAATAATGTTTCAAATATGTGTATTACATAATATGCTTATTTACAAGCATCAATTCCTTGAATCTGTATGGCGTACGTATATTACGTTGTATTTCGATCCTGTCACCTTACGCTGTATCAATAATGTCCTCCAATCAATTAATTCGACCAAATGAATTATTAAATTGAGTTATATTTATGATTATATTTGTTTTATATGCATGCTACTCCATTCATCCCATTTGATCTCTTTGTATTTAAATTGACACATTTTCAATATGCTTATTCATTATTCGATGTTACTTACACACACAAATGCAGTATCAATAATCCTTCAATCGATATATAAATTCGACTCTAGACTAATTCTTAAATTAAGTTATATTTATGTGATTATATTGTGGTCTTATCTGTATACTACTTCACACTTCTCCTATGATTTATTTGTACTTTAATTGATGCATTTCCAATATTCATATTCATTCTGCTAACAAAAATCAATAAATCTTTCAGTCTTTCAATAGCCCCATTTTTAATTACAATATGTATAGATCCGAACACTAATTCTCTCATACAATTGCACACTAAAAAGGTCCATAATTAAACCTTTCTACCCCATCGGACGTGAGAGTGGATTCCAACTTGGGCCCCTTTATCAGCATTGTGCAGGGAAACCCTCTCCTGATGACCGCTATCCGAGTATAACATGACTTCATTCCTGCTTCCAATCAGGTCCTAAACCACAGCCAATTGTCATGGCTTTGTGACGAACAAAGCCAGACACTCCTATATTGTTCGTCACTATCTCTCTTTCTCTTCCTTTTCACGTCTTTTCTTTTTTTTTACTAGCTCCACCCCTTCCTACATACCCCGGGAGGGTCTTGCTCGAAACCAAACAGCGATGAAACGTGCCTTCTGCGAGTGTCTGAATGCTGAGGACAGCATCTTCTACTCCCATGCCTTTGCGGGGCATACTTCACCACCACCCCTGTTCTTTCTTTGCGAATCTTTGTTCAGATTACGGCCTGGTTAAGAATGACAGGCTGAGATGTAATATTCATTAGAGTGAAAGTAGTTTTATTAGTTAGAGTGGTTATATAAAAAGGGGGGTGAGGGTGAATTGATTTAGATATTAAACTTGCTTAGTTCGAATGAATTGTTCTAGGAGAGTTTATTTAACTGGATTTAGATTTAGTCCTTAAAGAAAATTTTATAAAATATATAGTTTTAGTGTATTATTTTGCATGGCATTCATCATTGTTATCTCTTTTCTTTCTTAGGAAATCTCTACTCAGATTATTCTTAGTTAAGAATTTTATACTGTGATGCAATATTTATTAGAGAAAATTGTCTATATAGTAGAATTGATTACGGGGAAATATATAAGATTGTGTTTGTTTTGAGTATGTAATACATTTTAAAATGAACTTAAAATGTGTAAACTAAATACAGGAAATATTTTTAAGATAATTTAAGTTTAATTCTAAACAATTTTTTAATATATGTTGAGTTTGTATATCTTATAGAAATATACAAACTATATTGTTGCAAACTATATTGTAAAAGTTCGTTATATTGCATTAATTTTCATAAAAGTGATTCGGACTACAATTGCTAGATATTTCTACTTCATTTACTTATTCTGAAAATTCATTTTTAAAACAGTGTTTAAATTTATTCATTGATGAAGGTAATCAATGACGTTTACCAAAAATGCACCTAAAATGTTTCCGTTGATAACTTTTTGAATTACAATCAACTAGCTGGTGAACACGTTCTTCTTACGGATGGATATTTAAAATAAAAATCAATCAAAATTTTATAAAAGTATTTTAGTATGACTTTTAATGAGGAACAAACAAATGAATAAATATAATGATTTCGAAGAGAATATATAAATAATAATAGGTAACCACAAACACACATAGACCGTGACGTATGCGCTAAAACTACGCATAGGAATCTTAAGCGAGAGCGAAGAAGGAAATGGAAAATTCCCTCACTCAATGTGGAATTAAAATTGAATAAAATCCACTAATTAATATTTTCTCTCCAACTCTTTTTTTGAAGAGGCCCAAATGATTATTCCGTACATGGTATGAATACCACTTCATTTGGAACGATAAATTTTTGAATGAGGCGATTGAAAGTTTTTTGAAAAATTCAAAACTGGAACTTTTCAGAGCAATTTTCAAAAATTGTCAAAAATCAGCAAATTGATTTTCTTTCCTAAATTTAATTTAACCTTTTGAAAAAGCTAAGCTCTCACAGATGGTGGAGGATAGTAATTTTGAGACGTACAGTTCAAGACCAATCACGACAAGTATTTAGAAATATCGCTTCTTCTCTATGATTTAAGAAAAAAATCTTGAGCACACGCACAAAAAAAAATTATTTCGTTTTTTTAAATGAGTGTCAAGAAAATAAATTAAAAATGAAAAGCTAATAAGTAAATCAAATTTAAAGAAAAAAAGGAAAACAAAGCGAATGCAAAGTAAGGCAACTATTTGAACACTAGTTCAAAAATTGTGTCACCGAGATCTTAAGCACTATACTGAAAATGATCTATTGAAAATGCCCCTCTTCTCTGAATTAAGGTTATTTAATTAAAACTAACAATTTTGAGATGCAGTCATTATTGATTAATTAACTATGACAAACGAAGAGTGATCGTATAGTTGAAAGAAGAGGCTCCGAACTTAGAAGAGGAATGAAATTAGAATTAAGAACGATGACTCAAATCAAAATACTATCATTTGGTGGTATACGCATTAGTGTTTATTTAATGAACAAGCTGAAGTTAACAAATTTATATCTGGAGGAGGATGACAGTGGTGTCCCAATCATGGAAGCTTAATTATGTACATGAATGTAGGTATTTCGTGTGTGACCCGTGACTGTGATCTGTTTGTGCTAATGTGTCCTTGTCTGTGTGTGATTGTCAAAATAGGAATGAAGAATGTATCAAATTCTTTGTGAGTTTCTTATTTAAGTGTGCCGCCAGGATGGAGGGAGGGCAAGCACACAGAATGAGAAAGCAGTCTTTCCTCCTGAAATTGCGATTCTCACTTTTAAAAATTAAATGTTCAATGAACCTCACAAGTCTTTCATGAGTAGAATCAAAGCGTCCGAAAGGGGCTATCCCAAATTAAAAAACCTCTGTTTCATGATGAGTGAGAACATCTTATTACTATAGTGAAAGGGGTGAAATAGAGTAAGAAGTATGTAGCCTAAGTCTCGTATTCAGAGCGCGTTTGATTTTGAAGATTGAAAATAAATGAAGAAGTTACCTTGAAGGGAAGGATTATCAATACCAACCAAATTCTACTGTACAAATTGTGAGTGTTTTGTTGAAAATACTGTTTTAAATTAGGGTCTTGAAATACGGATATCAGTATTAAAATATTCATTCAAAACAGAATCGTAATTCTACAACAAAAAACGACACAATGTATAAAACAGACAATCTCTAAGCAACTAATACGTCCTGCTATAATAAACAAACAAATAAATAAATAAATATGAGGTTAGATTATCATAAGCAACGAAGACAGTGACATTATATGACGTAATATATTGAAGAATCTTGAGCAGTGAAGACAAATGTGCCCTTCAAATTAAATTTAAAAAATCTAAAGTGATTTTCGTAGATTGAGAGAGCATTGATTTTCCTACAATTGTTATCTGTCTTATTTGACCTTTAGATGTGATCAGTATTATCAGATTTGCAGCTAATAGGTATTGAGCTGCTTGTTATTTGCCTTGACATAACATTATTGATTTCATATAAGCAACTGATTTGACGTAAACTTTGTTCTTGTAATATGTATGTCTCGAAATCTATTTCCAATTAAACAAATAATAGAAGATAAAAGTGTTCGAAAAATTATCAAAAACAGCTGAAAATCACTTGTTAGAAAATTAAATATTATAAATTCTATACTTCGTTATTTAATATCAATTGCAAATGTTCAAATATTTTGTTGGCTTTATTCATATAAGTTTTCTGTATCAGCTACGATATCATTTATAAGTATCGGGGTCACATTGGGAAAAAGAGTATTATAAAATTACGTAGAAATGCAAATATTTATTGAAAGAATAAAATGTCACGAAATATTTCTTGGAAAAACAAAATTTTCGAACACATGCTAGCCCTTCCAACAACTAAGCCTCATTAAGAATGGGATCATAAGTTTTCTCGTTCAAAGAGGATGAACCTAAGTCTCTTACATGGTTTAAATCCCGTACCTATTTCTAGTAGTAAGCAAACTAGACAAAGAGTAATGAATTTAAATAAAACACATTTTGAAAAAAAGATTTTTTTTTCCAGCATCGGTCAAAGGAGGGTGAATTTTCTTTTTTTTGCAACAGTAGCACGCGAAAAAAGTAAATCCTTAAGTTAATATTCATGAAGCATGCAATTCACTAAGCGTTGTGGAGAAAATAGTTAGGAAATGATTTATTTCTTGTTACCAGAACGTAAAGTGCGTTTTTACTTTAATAAATTCTGAAAATATGTTAATTATTAAGGCGATTACTCACAATACTAGTAGAAGTCACTTATTTTCCAAAAATTCATTCATTATAATTTGCAATGGTTTTGCTTTACATTTAAAGGTGAGTAATTGGAATTTTTAGAGTTTTTGTCTCTTATTCTAATTTAAGGTAACTGAGACACTAAATCCTTCAAGTTTTGCATATCTTTTTTATTTTGCATTTAAAAATATTGGGTGCTTTACTTGTTCCGTAGATCTATTATTTCAGAAAATTTGATAAATAGAATGATATAAAATCGAACTTTATAAGCTCTAAGCACACACCATGAATACAAGCATCTGTATTTGCGTTTTTCTGGATATATGATTTCTCAGGATATTCAGGTACACATTCCTCCAAACTTATTTTATCCAATATGCAGATATTTTACGCATGGTGAAATTGAGTTATTTCCATACAGTAGACGTAATGCTTTTCTTATAAACACATATTTATTAAATGTGTTTATAAGTTTAAGTATGCTCACTGTTTGTACGAAAATTATGGAAAAACTGATTCATAAATTAATTTTTTTTAGTTTTATTAAATTTAATTTTTGAAATTATAATTATATTTAGTGTATAGAATGTTACGTTTATAAGTACTCTCCTAGATTATAAAATTTGGAATGCGATGGAAGTTTTGTAAAATGTACCTAAAGACAAGTATATGACATAAATTTAAAAAATCAATTTCAATCAACAAATTTAAATTCATTTCTTGATTTATCTTATATTTCAATTATCATTATGAAGCGTTTATCGTTATTTAGGAAGTCAGTTCCCTCTTGATCCTTAATTTATACTATCACGCTTTTTCCAAATATGCTAAGATCAGCATTTCCCACGCTCTGATTTCATAATGATATTCCCTACCAGCCAATTATTAATCTTGTAAAATATCTAAATATTCCTACAACTATTACCATGTGATCTGTATAATCCTTAATTTAACTTTCCTGGAGAAACAAAAAGGGAAATAACTCTATCACTTCTTACCAAATTATCAGAGTGATTGGGCATGTACTGCATCCATCCCTATTTCTTATGTATTATTTTCTCCCTTTCGTGTGAACTTAAATGAATTCGTAATTCATTGATTTAAAATTTCTTTTCTGCCACGATTTTACGAAGTGTTTTCAATGCAATATTTCCCAGAACATATATACTATACTTAAATAGTTCATACATAATTATTTATGTTTATCAATACATAATTTTCTTTCCCCAAACAGATACACAAAGATACGGATGCCTCGATGTTAAAATATGCCTTCCATTGTTTTTTTCAATTTTGAAAGGGATATTATTTAAACTTGGCTGGAAATAATATTCTTTTTACTCTTCGAAAGTGTCTCGGTTACTTTTCAGATGTTACACGTACTTTCAATTGATAGAATAATATTTTCTTAAATTTATTTAGCTGTAGAAAAACTCATTTCTTAGATTATTTATGGAAATTCTAATTATCTTCAAATAAACCTTATGATAAACATCCGTAAATATATCGTAAAATATTTTATACAAAGACCCTTACCAAGTACCACAATATCTTTTATTGTGATCGACACTTGAAATTGAACTTGACTATGTTCTGTACTGTGTGTCCATGTTCATTAAAATTTTCACAACTAAGCCACTAACTATCTGGCTGTATAATAATATTGTTTTGTGTTGGATTTGTATTCAAAAATTAATGTTTAATAGATATGAACCTCAAAATCTTCTAATCTTGAAAAAGGTTTATAGTTATTAAGATCAAGATTCCAAGATCTAAATATTTTTTCACATCCAAAAAGATCCTAAAGAATTTTTCAAATGCTTAATAATTTCAAAATGTTTAGTTGTGGTAAAGCAAAAATCACTCAATTATTGTTTAAAAAGTGAAGACTTTAAAAATTTTTTTGAGAAGGTAGAAAATTGTCAAGATACAAAAGAAATAGATGTAAAAATCTAAAATCGAAAAAGATAGATATAAGTAATGCCATATAGAATTCAGAAAGCTTAAAGATATACACACGTGACATCAGTAACATCATCTTGATTTTTCAAAGAGTAAAACTGTTTGTGTTCTTATTATTCAGAACATGTGTCTTTGAAAGGAAATTTATAACACAGAGTCGAACAGATTTACATCAGGTTGGAGATGTTTCAATCTAATGCTTTTTTCCATGAAACATGTCAATGTTACAGATGAATTGTGCAGCGCTGGGTATTTGCAAGCTTTTCCTTAACTAATACTTTGGCATAGTTTCTGATTTCTTACTTAAAATTCCAACGGGTAACGAAACAACTAGGAAACATGGTCACAAATTAGATGAGGATAAGAAATGTGATGAATTGAGATGGGGATAGTGATATACAAGTGAAACAGAATTAAAAGTAGATAGCTGAAAGTGCAAAATCAGTATATATTAGCAAATTAGAAAGTGAAGTAAAATACAGCAGTTGATCTTCTATTATTAAAATTGATTAGAAGTTATTCTGGTTAGAGTAAATGTTAAAAATGAGTCGAACCTGCAATATTCGAGAAATGACTCATTCGAAATGGGTGAGTTGGTAAGCTGGAGCTTTGTTGTTTAATTATAAGCTAAAAAACAGGCGTGTTGAGAATTATTTGAGATAGAGCGATCTTGTATAATCTGTGAAGAAACCTTATAAACTCTGCTTGCATTTTTCTTTGACGTCTCTTCAACTGGAATTGTGACCTTACTGATTATTTAATTAAACTTTGTGATTTCTGTAGTTTAAATAATTATGTGGAGGCCTTACAAATGTATTTATATAATCTTTAACAAAACGGAAAGGGCGGTGTTATAAGAAAAATCTATAATTGAACACATTTTTAACTCATTTACACTGAATTATTTCACCTCAGGTTTGTAAAAAATTGAAATTTTCTTGAAGGACAGCCTGAAAGTTTTCTGGACATATGTTGATAAAAAATTAGAAACATTTATCCATAAAATCACGCAGTACGCACATTGTTTTTTTTATTATCATAGAATTTAATATTGAGGAAAAACGTGACATTTGTTTGAAAATGTTCTGTATGAAAGGCATAGTAAATGTTTTAAAAACGACGTAATTGAAAAGTAATTGATAATACTTGTATATTCAGCACCTATTTTGATAAGAAAAGCCCCTTTTATTTAAATAGAAAAATAGTACTTTTAGTTCTTTATTCTAAATTTGTCTTCACCACACGCATTTGTAATTTTTTGTTTTGATAATATATTGAAAGGATCATTAACAATTGATCATTGTTTGGTTCTCATATTTTTTTAAGGTTAAAGGAATTCAAAATATATTAAAGGTAAATAATGAAATTCAATGAATATTTCATTAAGTATCTGTTTCATTCTTCTGAACAGCCGTTACTCTTACATTTTATTCGCAAATATTAAATTTTATTTAAATTAAGAATTACATCGACACCTTGTAATTTAATGAAATATTTCCGAAAGAAAGGACACTTTGTTTAAAATATATTTAATGAGCTCGTGATAAATATTAATAATTAATTTCGGGGTTCTACGAAGGAAACACTGCTACTTGAATATTTCTTATTTGCTTACATTGCTTTTAAAATTAATTTGATACCATTCTGCTAAGTCAAAGAACCTGAAAAAGGGGAATCGAACAATAGAAATGCTTAAAACGCAGTAATTCAAATGTAGTATCAAGGAAAGAGAGAACAGAATCTTCTGCTATTTTTATATGGATATCTTAATTATACTACTTAACTGAAACCGGAAAATAAGAAATTCATTTTCCATTTGATAAAAAAAAATATGGCAAAAATGAATAAATTAAGAATGATTCTCTAAGAATTAGGTTTTGAAAAAGTTGTTACGTTATAAACATAAGTATTCAAGTGTAGTGAATATGTTACAGGTGAAAAAATGAAGTTTCAATTCTAGCTAAGCAAATATGTATATTTCTCGCACTAGTCTCAAACACATACATTCTGAATATTATATTATTTGAGTTTGTAAATATTTATATCTTTTACTTAAATATTTTTCTAAAAAATATTCATGTAAGTTCTGTTTTATCAAGTTGAAAACATCACTTTGGTGAACTTATAATGGTGGTTCTGTAATAAATCTCTATTCACCTAACAAGCTCGGTTTTCATATGATTTTAATTGATTTCAGAGCCTTTTTCTGTAAATGAACAGTCACTAATGTATAAACTAAATGAAAATATTGAAGTTCAATGAATAGTATTAATATATATAAAACTCCGGAAAAATGAATAGTGTTAATATTATGAAATGTCACGTTTAGCTATTTGCTATTTTCTCTTCACTAACCTATGGAATATTTTGATAATTTGAATTGAATAAAATTACAATCCTAAATGAAATGGGTTTAAGTAAATTAAATAAAAATGAAAAGTGTAGAAAATTGAGGTAAAGATATTGTGATATGCAAGCGGAACAGAAATGAAAGGAAAGATAGAGGATAATAGATTCTCTTTTCAAGTATTATCATTGACTCGGACCTGATTAGTCAGCCACAGTTAAGTAAATACTTATAATGCTAATTATTAGATTCAAAAGCGTGTAAGAACTTCATCCATAGATATAATATTTTGGATTTTGAATGTTATTTATTATGATATAATAACACCGAATAAAATAATGTGGTTGTCTTCACTATCTGACTTTCTATTCATTTGACGAATAATTAGTGACTATTTAAACATTGAAAAGTAATGAAGCAAGAGAAGGAACAATTTTAGAGACGTTATAAGCCAATAGAGTTAAAGCTTTCTATTCATAAAATTTCTTTTTAAAACTAAAGTAATTAACTATTTTATTTATTAATGTTCAGAACTTTATTAAATTTTAATGAATAATGATTCATGCATCGTATCATGGTTTCTTAACACTTTTGGCAAAATAAATTTGAAGAATCTTTACTTATGTTTGCATATAAGATATCATAAGGTTTAAACAACATTCATGTAATTTTAATTCCAGAATTTACTTTTGACTGTAAAATGTTTTGATATTTTATTACAATGAAAGCTCTTTTTATGATTGATTTTATATTGAATTTATTGCTCACACAATTATGATTAGCTTATAAAGTTAACTTTATGTATACTATTCAGATTTCAACAAAAATTAATTGTATATATGACATGACCTTTTCTTTCACTGTCGTTTCTTTTCTTTCTTTATTTACAATGTGTTTTTCTTCCGAAATAGGCAATTTTAAATAAATAAAAGAATTAAAAAAAGAGTTCTGAGAAATACTTAAATGTTGTAAATATGTTTTGATAACTGGATATAACAATGACTCAAATTAAAGATGTAAAGTAGATTCATAGCATTATAATTCCTTTTGATGCATTCTATTAGTTTATTTAATTCTTCATTGCAAAGTAAGCGAAATAAGACTAGAAAGAGAAAAGTAATAAAACAGCAACCATTTAACATTTAAATATTTTATTATTACTTAAACTACGAATTAGTTTACTCCATAAATTGATCTCTTGTACTCTCAAAAGCTTACAAAAATGACTGAGCCATTAAAATGGTAGGTAAATAGGCTTATGAAATAAAATAACTTCTCCATTTGCGAAAAAACATTCAAAACACAATATCAGAAAAATCATTTCATTATTACTTTTAAATTATTTGAGCTTCGATGTTATTATTTATGTATTATTTTTTCTTAGAATAGGCTTATAATTATTCAAAAGTTGAAAACTTAGAATTCACTGGAAACATTTTAATCAATAAAAGATTCGTATGAACTCAAAAATGATATTTTATGTAGAAAACAAAACACTCTTCACTACTGTCTGAAATACTATTAATTGTGGAATACACCGGTAGCTGATAAGAGATTTTTTGTTATGAGCTAGTTTTCCATATGCATACCTTACATGTTGTTTTAATTTTAAAATGGTGTAAATAAATAAATTTGTAGAATAATGACTAATAGTTTTTACCAGAAATCAGAGCAGAAAAAAGATTTCATAGCTACCTTTCAATTTAATAAATTTCATATATAGAATATTACCATGGTAACTGCATAAAAAGGTTAAGTTTATCAGTCGGGAAACTCAACGAAAAAAATAATTTATTTACAAAGGAATATTTAACAGAAATTAAAATTAAAGGTATAAGGATATGAGTGGAAAAGTATAAGACCGCATTTAAGACAACTGGCTTATGTGACATATATTTTATGCAATTATTAGTAGACCTCAGATTATTTTGTGTGATTAATAATGATTTTCTATAGATCTATGAAAATAACTTTTAGTCAAAAAGGTTTTTTTTTCATCCTAGTTGAATATGGGCATGATTTTTGAGACATAATTGCATGTAGGTATCATTAAAAACTATTAGACCTCATAGTACTAAATTATTTGTGTTTTTATAAAGGATACTTATGCATATAGTGAATCAAAATATGTTTTCTAAAAGCAATATCTAAATTTTAAGAAATAATTCTTATAGGAAAAAATAAATAAATAAAAATAATAATAAGTAAAATAAAATAACATTTCTGAACTTACAAAGTCAGCAAATACTTTCATGAAGTTCTTTAGTGATATTAAGAAAGTTTTTCCTCTTTTTTGTTCATTGTTTTATATATGAGGAGTAAAATATTTTGCGTGTTTTAGGAATGCTATATTTTAGAAATGATACCTAAAAAAATATGTCTCAAAAATCCTATCCATATTCAATTATGAAAAAACAAGCAACTTTTTGACCTAATAATTACTTTTATAGTTCCATAAAAGGATTAAAAGTCCATAATTAAGAACCCCAAAAGTCCAAAAAACTCTAATAACTTTAAAACATATATGCCACAAAAAACAAGAAGTCATAAATTCGGTACCTGACCATTTCTTACATGTCCTGGTACCCTTAACAACAGTAGTAATTGACATAAAGAATGAAGAGGAAATCGGCGTCAAAAGGTGGAAGTCAAGGTTGAAGCTGCTTTTAAATATCTGATCAGAAGGATTTTAATTCACTTCACTACACCTGTTAGTTCACAATCTGATCCGCTTCTCTGGTGACTTCTGGCTAGTCTCATGTCAGTAGATTCGCAAGATGAAAAACGCATAATTATTGAGGATTTGTTATGATTATTTACGATTTGAAACAATAATAAAGCAATAATTATTAGGAAATATTTCAAGGGATGAAAGATCTGTATGAACTTACAAATTACTCTTTATGTAGTAAAAAAACGTTCTTCATTACTCCTTGAGTCAGTATGTGTGGGTGATGGTAGAGGTTAATTTCTCAAGAGTCAGATGCGTCTGTGCTGTGCCGAGCAAGATATAAGTGTGATCTAGACGTTTGACAAATAAAAATAAAGTATTAATAGACAAAAAGAAGGCTTAAAAAAAGAATCGGGGGTTATTTTAGGTGTGCATCACCCACGTTTACGAAACATAAGAAAAATATCACTATGGTGCCTGGAAGACACGATTCCTTTACCTACCTAAAAAAAGTCCTAACTCTCTGATGTACTAGAACATTGTAAAAATAACAGACACCGGAAAAGAGTTTTTGTTATAAGCAGCTTTCCTATATACGTACCATACGTGTGTTCACTTTTTAAAATGTAAGGCAAATAGTTTTTTGTATAGAATAATTAAGAGTTCTTCCTTAACTAAGTGTTTGTACAAAATGAAAGTAAAAAAAAAAAAAACGTTTTGGATCTGAATTTAGATTAGATACATTTGATATGATTATTGAAATTTCATCGTGATTTTATTTCCAATTTGAAAGAAAAATAATCATCAGAAAATCTTTTAATGAATGAAATAGTAGAATGAAATCGAAACTGAAATATTTTGTAAAACAAAGCATTAATCAGGGTTCCCTGAAGTAATTAATAATCTTTGTAGAATATACAGGTACCTGATAAAAGTTTTTATGAGGAGTGGTGTTCCTACAAGCCTACCACACATGCAGTTCTAATTTTAAAATGTGAAGTAAATAGCTTTATAAAACAGTGTGTATGTGACTACGAGGTTATTTTTTTAATCGGAAATAAGAACAGAATGAAACATTCCTTAACCACATTTAGATTAAATACATTTGACATAGTTCTTGAAATTTTAGTATGATAATTTGCAATTTGAAACAACAAATAATTAACAGAAAATATTTTAACGGAATATACTCTTTGATTTTTATGAACTAAAAATGACTTTTCATGTAGGAAAACAAACACATCCCAAGTCTTTGAAGTAATAATCATTGTAGAATATATAGGACCCCGGTAAGAGGTTTTGTAATTAGCGGCTTTCCTATATGCTTATCATAGGATTCTAATTTTAAAATGTTTTATAAATAGCTCTACAGACTAGGGATTAATAGTTTTTTGAGTTCAACAACAAAAAATTCACAGCAGAAAAAAGTTTCATAGTTGCAACTAGATTAAATAAATTTGATACATTAGTGAAATTTTATCAGATAAAATTTACGGTTTGAAAAAAATGATTTACAAGAATTCTTTTAATGGATGATAAGAAGTCCAAAATGGCTTTCTTTGTGGAAAATTCGCTTTTCATTTCACAATGAAGTACTCATTGCAGCTCACTATTGTGGAATACACATGGATACGATAAGCTTATTAGTGGTTTTGTTTATTCTTTTAGCTGAAGTACTCAGCAAATGGAATTCAATCAATTAACGCATGCAATTCTCGAAATTCCTCTCTCGTATAATTCGTCTTGCATCTAGTAATTCGCTTTGTATTTTATGCAGTGGCGTAGTTGATTAAGTCTTATTTCGACCAAGAAATAGTAAACACAATTCCCATAATTAGCTTGCAGTAGCATTTAGTTTTGACATCCATTAACAGCTTAGTAAATGTGAAGATTAGATCGAGCTTTGTAATTACAAATATAAAAGTTCCTCTCAGTAACAGGGTTTTGGGCGGTTAATGTTTGGGTAGCTTTACAGAGAAGAGAGGGAAAAAGCACAGATTAAAAGCTGGTTTTGTGACTGAAAAGTTCAGCACTTTTCGAATTCCAATCAAATAGATTCCATCAAAGGATACTAATTAGTGTTGAATAATGCATCTATCATTTGTTGCAGGAAGACTTTTTGATTACGGAAGGAAGAGAAGATGAATTTGCGTTTAAAAGTATTTCACATACATTTTATAACAATGCTTTATTATATCTGTATGCTGTGTAATAAATTGATATATAAATGACAAAGCTTAGATCTAGTAAGGGGATAATTTCATTATTTTATGCTTGTCTGGTTTTTATTTCCGTTACTGCTAAGATTGAGGCCTAGGTAGCTTAGTGGTCATGGTCGGGAACTCAAAGACGGCGTGGTTTCCATCGAGTCGGGAATTTGAGCCCTGATGCCACCAAAGAGCTGAAATATAGCAAGGCTCATCGACATTAAATTTGTGGAGGCTCTAACTCTTCCTCGACGTGGTGTGGAGGTTAGGAGAGAGAGGTTTCCTGATGCCATCTTCGTTACTTTATCGAGGCTCAAAATGGCGATAACTCATTTCCAATTGCCATCGGGTTGTCTGTGCGACATTAATAAATAATCAATCAATCTAAAAGTACAAAATGTATATATAACACATCAATCAATAACTCCCGAGACTAACCCAGAGATGGCGCTCGTAGTAAACCAGTAACCAGGTCTTTCTAGAGTACTACCCTTTGCTTGAAACGTGTCAAAATTTTAAGTCGATCGGACCAGAAACAGCTGAGTTATCGAGGTTGGAGTAAAGTCGTTTTGTAGTTTGCTTAAAAAATGGAAAAAACCGAGTTTCGTGTTATGATAAAACATTGTTTTTTAATGGGTAAAAACACCGTGCAAGCGAAACAATGGATTGAAAAATGTTACCCGGACTCTTGTCCATCAAAAGCAACGATTTGTCGGTGGTTTGCCGAGTTTAAACGTGGTCGTACCGACACAAATGACGCGGAACGCTCGGGTAGACCTGTGGAAACAGTTACCGAAATGTAGTGGTGACAAAAGTATAATGAAAGATCATAAAGTGAAGCTCCGTGAATTTATGAGATAACCTGAGATATCATATATAGTGCATTTATGAAAAGTTTTGAGTGAAAAGGTTTTCCAAGTGGGTGCCACGATTGCTTTCGATGGAACAAAAACAGCAACGAGTCGATGATTCAGAAAGCTGTTTATCGCTATTTCTCATAATAAAAGATTTCTTGCGAAAAATTTTTGGGAAAAAGATTTGGAAAAGCGTTGGAACAGTGTATCACCCTAAAGGTGATTAACAAAAGGTGTTATGTTGATGAAAAATTTTGCAAAAAGGTTGTTTCAATGTTAGACTCGGGGTGGAGTTATTGATCGATGTGTTGTTATATTTATATATATATATATATAATATATCAGGAGTTAGTTTTCTAGCTTTGTGAAAATGCACGCGGGTAATTAATTGATAATATTATCTTAATTTTACTTCACTAGAGTTTTTTAATGAAAGCTTGCTCTAAAATTTGAATTATTTCGAAGACATATTGTACCGAATGTGAAAATTTTAGCTCTATAAATAACGTATTTTTTATAAAGTACTGTCAGTTATTTGCTGCATCATTTCTTGTTCAGAGTGTAGAAGTCAGACATAATAGTAAAATTTTGGTATTAAGTTTAATTGAGAAAAATTTTGTTTAATACCGATGTTAGGGGATAATATATTTCTTAAGTGTAAATCATTTTCTCTCTTTATTGTCCTATTCCTATAACACTATTATTTTATGTTTTCGAAACACGCAAGAATTGTTTCATAAACTTATATTAAAAAATAAATTCGGATTAACTAACAGAAAAGCAAGACGAAAAAATAGTTAAACTATTCACTACAAAGAGATGCTTATCAATTATGAAAATTTCAATTTCGCGAGTAGTCGTAAATTGTCTTTATTTCTGCAATTTTGAATAATTCAGCTGCATTATCAATTTAAAAAATAATAACATGAATTTTTGTGTTTGTTCAAATTATTTTGAGTTCGTTAAATTTCTTACAGTAACAAAGATGAAGTATTTTGTGTCCAAAAGCTACTCAAATTAACTTTTATTAAAATAAATGTAACGTTGTTCTGCTAGACATGTTGATAATTAATCCAAAATTCATGTTATTTACATTTTAATCTAGTTTTCTTAACACCTTTTTTGACATATACTTCTAAATCTTAAACACAAACAAATATTTCTAAGGCACATGATATTTTTATATATTTTTATTATATTTCATTGAATTTCTGCTTCATATCAGTTTTTATATAGTGATCTAATATGTGTTGTAATTAAAGAAATTAACATTATTGCATTATTATTTAAATATGTACTAATAGGAAGAATGCATTCAAATCTCTTAGCAAATTATTTTTATAGGATAAGTGGAAATGTTCCGAGAATTGAAATTTTATAATGAATGTTTATAGCTTCCTAAAAATTTCGCGATGAAATGAAGCCAATTTGGAAAGCAAAAAAAAAAAAAAAAAAATCAAGCAAATGACTTATAAATATTTAAGTTATACATTTTGAAAAAACAAATATGGGGAAAATAGACAATTATATATAGTATGTTTAAATTTATAAACACTAAATCATGTGGGTAAGATTTAAACTACAATTTGATACTAAAATCACCATCATTATTGAAATCACTATAATTATTAATCCTTTTTTTTTAAATTTGCATCTAAACTCATATGTTTTGAAAGAAAGCAATGCTAAAACTATTTTTTTTTTTGTAATTCCCCTAAAACTAAAAATTAAATTGAATTCAAGTTAAACCAAGTCTTCTTCAATGTTGATCAAAAATGCTCTTTTATATGTTATGAAAATTTCCGCTTACTTAAAAATTACAAGCACGGAGACAGTGAAAATTAGTTATTATGTTAAATATCAAAAGTAAAAAAAAAATTATTTTTTGATAGAATGAGAATAAATTAAATTTATGTTACCCGAAATTGTTATTTTTAATATTCATCAAAGGAATGATTTAAGGTAATAACTAATTACTTACCCTTTTTTAGAAAACAAATAAATAAATTGTTGTAATATTTATCTTCAAAACACTAAAAAATAGAGGTGCAAAATTTTGAAACATTATTTTGAAAGGTTTTGGTCATAATCCCCAAGCTCTTTTTATTTGATATTTTCAAATATTGCCCAAAACATTTGTTTAGTAAAGTATCGATACTTCATTCCTTATCAGAGTGCCTTCAATTCATCTATTTACCCATATACTCCACCCAAATCAGTTTAAGGTCTCTATCTCGACTTGAAGTCCACCCACCGTGATTACGAGTCGGCTGTGATTATTCTCTCATTTTCGCTGTCCATTCATTTGATAACAACGATGTCTTTAATAGGCAACATTTAGTCAGTACCGACGACGAGAGAGAGAGATGTTGGCCTCACTTTAATTAATCCTTGCTGGGCTTTTAATGCGGAACTGAAATTTACGCTTAAATGGTGCCAAATAAACGTTCACAGTTGGACATCGCCATTCGTTCCAATTTCATCAAATATCAGGAATGAAGATTTTAGTCTTTTAATTACATTCGTCGACTTGAGATGAACTTTGAGAGGGAGGGGGGAGATTTATAGAATAAAACAAATATTTAAGAGATTTCTTGAAAAGAAATGATTGAAAAATTAAGAAACGTATATGGTTGCAAGATCTTTAAAAAACTTGCTTATGGTAAACATAGAATGAATGTGGAAGATATGTACTAAACTAATAGTTTGTTATTTCTCCTTATTAGTAATAATTTAAAATTTGCATGAATGCGTATAAATAATGGATAAGACATTAATTATTTTTTATTCGATCGAGTGAGCATCAAAAAACACTGGCTTCCGAAACTTAACGTACAACCAGTATTTTGGGTCTAATTTGAAAACAAATGTATGCAAAACCATAATATTTGAAAGAATTGTGCTATATAGAGTTATTTAATTGATTGTTCATAATTTTAACAACATGCAGCATTTACCAATAAGGAACTTATTTTTATTTAAAAGTCCATTTTTGCTAAAAATATATAACCCAGAATTTTGTAAAAATAAATAATTAGTTTTTGATAAGAAATGTGCCCACCTCCATTTGTAATGCATTAGCAGCAATAACTTTTATTACTGTCATTTAAGTGGAACAAGAATCAAAGCAATCTATGGATCAATCCTTGTTCCATCGCATTTAGTGACCTCAAAGAAAGACTTAGAGCCTAGGAACTCTTAACTACTATTCGTGTATGCGAAAAAAAAACATGATTTTCCAAACCAATATGACTTACCAATAAGAAAACAGAAACTTTAAATTTTTATGATATCATATTTGTTTGTTATTATTTTAATTCTCATATTTTCATGTAATTTTAAATAAATCATATGAAGGTTACTTTTACAAAAATTTAGAGTAAAAATTATTTAATATAACCCTTAAAAAATTATGAAATTTTAAGAAAAAATCCAGTCCAAAGTCGTATAACTTTTTTATATCAACAATTTGCTTAAAAATTGTGCGACGTATAAGTCATAAAGGAAT
Source organism: Nephila pilipes (assembly GCA_019974015.1). Classification (NCBI taxonomy): domain Eukaryota; kingdom Metazoa; phylum Arthropoda; class Arachnida; order Araneae; family Nephilidae; genus Nephila; species Nephila pilipes. The sequence goes on from BMAW01080485.1 coordinate 28,286, forward strand.
TTATTTTCAACATGCGTAGGAAAATTCAAGCTAATATGATTAATAGTTTTAGGGCAATTTAGGGTTTTTTTTGTTTTGAGAAATATGAAATTAAAGTTGGAAAAAAAAGAAAAGAAAAGAAAAGAAAAAACCACCAAGATCTAGATTTTTTTCGATAACTGAAATTTTTTATAATATTATTAACTATTTGGCACCAAAACGTTCAGAAAAATGAGACTCAATCTAAGAGATCAAACCTAACAATCAATTAGGCTGAACTCATCGTCAACAGCATCAGCATATGGGGTGCATATGGAACAAATTTCCCGTCCCGATATTTTCTGCAGTCAGAGTTTATGGATCACATGCATGTCAGCATGGTCATCCAGAGAGATTCCAGGCCAAACTTTATTCCATCTCTTCTTTAACTGTATAATGTTTTTTTTACCCTTAACGTCATATTTGTAAAAAGAATTTGTTTTTTACTGTGATTTGAATAGTTTTGAGCATTGAGACCATCAGCCCCTCTTTATCTGCTCAAAGATGAAAGTCGCCAACTTGTGGCTGCGTTATACGAATCGAGTCTTTGATTCGGTCTCAATTCTCCGAAACCTATCTTAAAAAGTCGCAAAATACGAGCAATAAGCTGGTAATCATTAAAAGAAATGAAAAATGTGTCACAAAAGTTATTTATAAAAAGTATATTTTGAATAATACAATGTTAGCTAATCATCCCTTTGGTTTCTATTTTGAATCCTTATTTAAACAGAAATAATGTTAAAGGCACTTGAATTTTCAGAAATGGTTATCAAAAGTTTGTTTCTTTTTGAGTAATCTAAGTGATATTTGTAGCACAATTTCTGGTGACTACCCTTCATTCTTTAATTCAAAGGTAATTGTTCCTTTCATTTATGTAGTTAATAACCACTGAACTCCAATTGAAGATACCCAAGATCAAAATAAAATATTTTATTTATCAATGAAGTATATATATAGAGATAGATATAACAATCCTAGATTATGATTTAAGCATGAAACCTTACCTTATCAAATCAATCTTTCTGATTTCAACAACTTCCTACAAGCAGCCAATTATTCCACAGCACACAAAATTTGCTTCGATCCACAAAACTAATTAATGTGATTCAATCCAAATTATTAATCTCTATCAGCAAGTCTTTATCCTTTATATCCCCCTTTAATCCCTTTAATTCTATTTCATTTATATACCATAGCCTCTATTTCACTTCATTTCACTTCTCTCTATTTTCATCTAATTTACCTAATAATACTTGCTTTTTGGTTGGGAAGGAACTGTAATTTTATCCAATTCAAATTATTATAAAATTCCGAAGTTAGTGAAGAGAAAATCTCGAATAGCCTAATGTCACAAATTGACAAGTATTGGACTTCGAAAGTTCAAACTAATGTAAAAAGGAAACTATTATTCTTAAAATATAATACTCAAAAAGCTAGAAATGAGATTTAAATGTTCCTTTTTTGCATTAATGATTGTAATTAATGGATACTTGCTATAAGCACATATCTATTTGCATACATGATCTCAAAATTTTCTTAATACCTGCAAGCGTATGCTTGTACAATACATGTATAATACATTTTTTGTATGAATATTAATACCCTGCTAAGTGCATGAAACTAAGACTTACAATTTCTTTCTGAAGAACTATGCATTTATGTAAACAAGAAACGCTTAAAGTTTGTTCGAAAAATTTATTGTTCAAACATTTTACATCTCTTTCTGAATGATGTTTTCTTTCAACTCTTTTGGACTTCGAAATCAAATATTTTCACAAAAATCAAGTCTTTAAAAACTCCAAGCTCCACTTCTGAGACTTTTGTCTTTTAACAAAAGGTTTGAAATTCCTCCGTGGCGAAAGAAATGTTTTTCTAAACAAGACTTTATAGATATTATTTTCCACACTTTTTTGCGTTTACAATAGTTATCGCTCCAGGTCACATTTGACGGTACTATAACGATGAATCAACTAAAGAACATAAAAATAGATGATTCGATTTTTTGTAATGTATGAAATTCTACACCTGAGGAGAAAAGTTGGGAATCTTTGAAGTAATTAAAATTGTTTTTTTTCTATTTAATTTCATAACAAAGCTAAACGAAGTGGGGAAACATTTCTTTTCTTTTGGAGTGAAGTAATTAAAAGCTCTTTTGATAAAAATGATAATCATGCAGAAGTACTAGAGTACTCAGACGTTAAGAATAACAAAATATAAGGAGTATTATTACATAAAGTTTTAAAATGAAAATAAAATTTTAAACACTCCCATAAGGGTTACTCAAAATAATTGGTAATTCTATATCCACGGATAAAGCGAAAATATAGAAATTCATTAGGGAGATTTTTGCAAGAATTGTTACATTTCAGAAGTAACAAAAGATAATTCGTTTGAAATAATAACGAAATATTTAATTAAAGTGAAGTAAAATTTTCAAGAAAGTGTTGCATTTTTCTTTGAAATATAAAATATAAGCTGATAAAATACTAAAAATATAAGCTGAAAAATGCATATATATATATATATATATATATATATATATATATATATATATATATATATATATGTGTGTGTGTGTGTGTGTGTGTGTAAGCATGATCATGTAAAATACAGGTTATAAACTCTAAAACGTTTTAAAAATTATTCAGAAAAAAAAATATTAAAATACTATTTAAATAAAAGAAAAACGAAATAGTCAATAGGATAACCAAATCAAATTGCAAATATTATCAAAAGTAATAGATTCAAATGAAAATATGCCAAACATTTACTTAAATAGATCCAAAAAAATATAAAGTTAATTCAGGCAAAAGTCGATGATTCAGAAAGCTGTTTATCGCTATTTACTCGCAACAAAAAAGATTTCTTGCGAAAAAAAAAAAAGATTTGGAAAAGAGTTGGAACGATTGTATCACCCTAAAAGGTGATTAACAAAAGGTGTTATGTTGATGAATAAAAAAAAAATTTGCAAAAAAAATGTTGTTTTCAATGTTTGATTTGTTTTTTTTTTTATGTTTTTATATATATATATATATATATATATATATATGTGTGTGTGTGTGTTTGCGTATGTATATGTATATATATATGTGTGTGTGTATCAGTAATTTTTAATTTACAATGTAATTGAACATATCTCGTTTATACGAAAGATTATTCCATAAATTGACAAATACGAGTATTTCTCTATAAAAAACTTACTTAAATCTTAAATACCTTTTCTATCCTTAGAATAGTATTACAAAAGAATACGAATATATATTTATAAAAAAAAGATTTTAATCTTATATTTTACTGATTTTATTCTCATGATATGTATATATTTTGTAACTTTATAAATGATTTGAAAGGCTTTTCCAGTTTTCATTTTAGCCATGTTTGAAAGTATAGCATAAAATATCCTTTTTTTCTGTTCTATACATCACATTTCACGAAGTTTAAGTAAAAAGTACCTGAAGAGTTCACCTTTAGGTTGCCAACCTATATATTACATTTTAGAAGGGTATAAAACTTTCACTTTGTAGACTTTTCATGTTTTCTGAAAGTGCAATATATCCTATAAGGCTCCAAAAAATCCGAACCGTTAAAAGTAGTACTGAGAAATACCATACACTGTTGCTACTTTATTACATATCCTATTTTCTGTATCTAGAATGGTAGTGAAATGTATATACATTTGGGAACAGTAACTTTGAGAGCTCATTAACTTTCTTTGTAAATAGTGCAAACTACTACAACATTAAAAAAAGCAAATGTGTTTTTATTAAGCAGGAAATTATTCTGGTGGTCAACAATTCACTAGGAAATGTAACAATTTTCTATAACGATAGATTTTTGCCTGAAAACTTTTGCTTCCAAAATTAACATTTCTCTTAAATTTTAGAATGAATTGTAATAAAACCTTCATTACAATTCAAGCATATTAACCTATTGACTGACTTAATGTCTTCATTTATTTTTTAAAAGAAAGAAAAATAATAAAAATTGCCTTTTGAAAGTACATAATGCAAATAAAATTCAATAATCTCATAACTACTTATAAGTAGCACTTATACTTGAATAGCTTTTCACAACGAAAACAATGATAATAATAAAAATTGTTTTATGCAATTCGATGCGAAGAAAAGATTTCGCTTCAAAGAAACTCTTTTCTTGCAGCGCTCATTAAATAGAGTTTATTTTAATTTAATTTATCATAATACGTGATCAGTTACAAAATCCCCTTTACTGTCTGTAATAATGGCAAATCAATAATAAAATCATTTGACCCCAAAACATTCGAAGAATAAAGCCAAACTAAAAAAAGTGGTTCAAACACCTTGAGGCAAAAATGGGGATGCCTCTTAATTGTCTTAAAATTCTGAATAATTTCATTCCTTTTCTGTCATTTCTGGCTTCTTAATAAGATATGATTTAAGATAATACATTAATTGATAGGTAAATTATTTACTTATTTTTTATATAAATTTTATTTCAATTCAATAAGAAAAATAAGGAGAAATGCATTATGAAATATTTTTGAAAATTAAGTTCTTTACTGGAGGAAATGGGTGTCAAATATGCGGCAGTTAAATCAGGTTTCAAATACGAGGCGGCGGAATTAGACGTCAGGCGCTAACCCTTTTATGATAAAATTTTGAAAAGCGATTAGCTGCAACATTTAGAAAAGTGGTCAGCTATGCTATTTTGTGCTTAGCTAAAAATAAAAGCACTTTTAGTGGCTAATTACCAAAAATAATTAAAAATATTTTTTGACAACTTAGGGTTGCCATTTTTGTCTCGTGATCCTCAAAAACACAATTTGGCATGCTTAGGAAAAAATTGTGAACAGCGTTTTTGTACAGTTATGAATTGAAATTAAATATCATCAATTATTTTTACAAAGTTATTAATTAAATTTTATCGCGAGAATTTTGCCTAACATTAAAACTGTTAGCAACGGGTGCAGAAGGGTATTCGTTACGAGCTTCGTGACCAATTGTTCATGTTGAACCGCCGAATTCGAGTTCTGATTTCCATTTACCATTTGTTACATCCGTAGGAAAAAGTTATGAAGTTTCACGGAAGGCGCATAGAGTGCACCAGTTATTTTATGAGCTGTGAAAACATATTTTATTATATTATTCAATAAATATATTATTGAAATAAATTATAAGTATCGTAAACAATGAAATAAAAATAAATTCATCTGAATGTTATTTTTAAATGCATAAAATAACACAATATATGCAATTTCATGAAAGCTCTGGAATAAATATAGATTTGATGAAATAGAGAAATTACGTCATAATTTTATATTCAGACATAAAAATAATATTATTCATTAATTTCTGAGTTATAACAACATATAAAAATATACTAAATTTATTTTATGTGATTTTTTAGCGAAAACATTTTGCTGTGTGTGTCAAATAAATTATAACAATTTTTTTAAGCAACCACAAGGGGATCACTATTTTCTTTGGTGACTCATCAGATATTATTTTATTTTCTTACCAATATACTTCTTAATTACTTTTTATTTTGACGGAAAAGCTTCTAAGTGAGCTCCTAATTTTTAAATTTGGCATTTGGAAAGCTAAAAATAAATTCTTTAAGAAATATCTTCTGCCAAGTCATTTGATGAAGGTGCCAAGTCAGTGTGATGAAGCTTGAAGAATAATTTGTCTTTTTATGTCTGCTATGTTTAAAAATACATAAAAAATGACATTAACCTCAATTCATTTTTCTTTATGCTGTATATATCCACCTTCAGTTGAACAACTGCGTAAATTCAACATTTTGTTTGATTATAATCATGAATGAATGGTTTGACAGTCTCATTGCTGATACTTGCTTCGACATACCTTGTACTCAACAGAACAATTATATTTATCTCCGATGTGTGGTATAAGAGAAGGGAAGTTACTGAATATGAATTAGGTTTTAACGTCCTCACGTGGTGGGGCGAGGAAGTTAGGAAAGAAAGGTACCAGCATAGGTACCGTCCTTAGTATTTGACAATAATTTCAAATTACAAGGTTCGTCACCAACAGCCTTAGTATAGCATCTAGGATGACTTTTATTGTAACCAATCTATATTACATCAGCAGAAAAATAAACATGTCTGTCAAAATACCTGACATTTCTTTGTCTTGATTTTTGTCGTCAACAGAATTTTTATTTTGTTAACTTATCTGCGAATTGATATCAAAATATCAGATGACAAAGAAAATAAGGCCTTTTTATAGACATCATTTTAAAGGACTTGTTACACAAACGTGAATTGATAGAACAAATTTTGTTATCATTATCTCCTTGGTCAAGTACTAGAAAAAAATCAATAAGATCACATTCCAACAGACAAAAACTAACTAATCTCGATCTTATGAGAAAATATTTTAATATAAATGGTTATATGTAATTAATATTATGGGGAGGAGTTGATTGGGATGTAATTGCAAGTTACAGACGTCAAAAAAGTGACCCCCTTAATTACGAGTACTTTCGCAATTTTTATTTCAGCTGGATAACATTGATATTACTGCTAATTACACACTCAAAGAAAATTAACTTATAATGTAAATGGATTGATTAATGGACATATCTACAGTTCGTTAGGAAATTATAAGATCATTTTAGTTTTGAAAATTATAAAATAAGTAAAGAATCCAAATATAAAATAAATAAATGAAATATGATACTGAAACATATTCATTATATTTAGGTATCAATAATTTTGAATAATGTAATAATTGGCTTAATTAACAAAAATATGAAAACTCAGAATTGAAAGAAATAAATGAAAAATCACTGTTAACAAATTGTAAGACCACTTAACAAAAATTTAAAAAAGTATGATAATTAATATGATATTGTCCTACATTGTTCAAGATAACTTCAACACTCTCTAATGAAATGATAACGTGGTTAATCTCAGTTTCAGAATTATAGAGACATTCTTTTAGCTACTTTCAGGTCATGAACCGATAAAAACTGTTTATTATTAGCAGAAATTGTGGGATATAATATGCCTTAATTTTGGGATATAATATACCAAAGGCTTTACACGAGGTTCAAGTGTAGACTTCGACTTGTTCATGACAAAACATTAACTGTTTTTCTTTTTTAACCATTCCTGGGTGGACTTAGATGTTTGGCCAGAAGTATTGTCCTGCAGAAAATTCTATTTGCACAAACTAATAAAGGCCCAAATGGAATCAGATTATCATATAGAACAGCCAAATTCTGTGTAGAGTCTATACTTCCCGAAATTTGCCGTCAATCGCATAATCCATCATGATTAAAAACTTCTCTAATTAATACAGATCCTCCTCCCTTTTTGCCAGTTGAAACATTCTTTTAGTTTCTTAAATCATGCCAATTGTGTTTGCAGCCATCGGGACCATCAAGGTTAAATTTCTTTTCATAATAAGCTATAATTTGTTTCCTCTCATTGTTCCTTGACGTAATATTTTTAACCCATTTCAGTTTTTCTTCTCGATAATGTTTTTATAACTTCGGTTCTTTCTTCAATTTCATAAATATTTTATTAGTATTTGATATAAGACTCTTCTAACTATATTGTGAAGTATGAATTGTTTTTTGCTGAAGCATTCCAACATTTTACGAATAGAGAGACTTCTATCAGTTGATAGTCAAAATATCTGTCTATCGCCCCAGTCTGTCAAAATCCTTTTTTCATCCATAACGTTTTATTTTATCTGAATCACTTTTTATAATTATGGCATTGTGAACGGCAGTTTTAGAATGCTTCATTGATCTAGTTATTCCTCTTTCAGATTTACTAGTAACCTTATAAAGTAAAAAAAAGTCTTTCTTTGCCCTCAGGTAACTTTTTCTTCAAATAAATCGTGGATAACGGGATCAAAACCTACACATTTGTTTCTCAGGTAATGAGATCATGAGATACTAATGCATGCATTTTTAATGATTCCGATGTGACAAATAATAAGCTAATTTTCTTAGGTTGTCTTATGATTTCTTAACAGACACCTTATTTAATTTAGAGAAAAATGTGTAGATCTTAACAATATTGAGAATAAGTTTTAAAATTGCAAATGTGCCAGAAAATATTCCCCGCCCCATTTTAAATACACACTCTTAAAGTTTGCATTCGATGCCTTCTTCAGAAACGCTTGAATTCGTTAGTGGTCTTACAATTTCTTAAAGCACGTTAACTAAACATCTAATACAGAACTTATATTAAAGAGTTTAGTCTTTTTTTGTCACAGAATTAAACAACTTATGTTCGAAATTTCATTCAAATCCAATTAATAATTTCTGAGGCAATCAGAAAAAGTGTTAAAGAGGGCCCCATACCAGATTATTTCACGCAAACGTGCTTCCATTTTTTCAACTCCTCATGATTAATGGACTGATAATTGATATTTATAAGGTAGTAAATGGCACATTTAAAGCCTCGTGTGGTTTTAAAGTTAAATATTTCCTTGACAATATGGGTAAGAGAATGTATGAAATTTTGGGTTTAAGGATTTCTGATGAGAGAAAACCAAATGTAAAATATAATATTATTATGATGTAATTTCACTTCTTTCATAAAAGTGTTTAACGACTCATAATTTTCATAATAAAATATATATTTTTAATTACATTGTATTTTTAGTATATCAAAAAATTTATTTATAGTTTAGTGCAAAACGGTTGAAAAGCATTGATTAGAAAAAAAATTTTATCGTTGAATTTTCATGACATTCATTTAATATTAGGGACCAATTTTGTACACAGAAACATTAAGCAGCAATACTATTTTGAGTTTAGTAATATAAAATTGTAAATATCTAACTAACCCATTGTCTAGTTTGAATCTGGCTAATATTGTTTTTACATGGAAAAAAGCATACAAGAAAAATTATAGCAACGGTTTTTGGATCTTGATGCAAATCCTAAAGGCATTTCCATATTTCTCTATCCATTTCATTGCACAATTAGACAGCTTCCTTCAGAACTTATGCTAGAAGTAAATGATCCTTAAAATGCAGATATAATAACAGTATGTTTAAAAGAAATATATCTAACCCTATTCTATCTGTATTTGAGAGTATTTACCAATGTGAAAGGATACTTTTGAAAATTAAGTATGTAAAATTGTAATACAGATCATTATCGATAGAGGATTGTTTGCAAGTATCTTTTCTCATAGAACGTGCTAATTTCAGTCTGCAGTAGGATGAAATATTTCATCAGAAGAAACAATTACATTAATCGCAACAGTTCAAAAATTACCAATTCTATAACACTTTCATTAATATATTCCTTTACACGTTCATAGTATATACATTACCAATTCTTTATATGTCCATTAATAGGAAAATATTTTATTCTTGTTTTGCGTGTTGACATGAGTATATAAATATTACGCAAAATACCACTTGATATTTAAAAAGAAGTTAAAACATTTTGTTGCTGCTTTTAAATAGAATTGCCAATCTTCAAGTTTACTTATGGCCGGTCCAACCTAAAAATTTTACGTTATGGCCTTTTTTAATTGGCCGACCATTGGTCTAAGTCATAAAGATATATTAGGTTGAAGAGTTATTCGAATGTAGGGAAGGAAGAGTGAATTATTGTTTATTAATGTCGCTCTGAGAAGCAGCCTGAGTGCTATTGACAACAGATCTCATAACTTTTAATCTTGAACAAGTGAAGAGGAGGACACCTGAGCTGGCTCCACCCTTTCCAAATTTCCACATCATGCGAATGGAGGACATGGGACATTGACCAGATTTTAACACCCCGCTACACTACGGGTCTTTGGGGGATCAGGGCTCTAACCTATGACTCAAAGAAAACAACGTCGGCTGCAAGTTCGCGACCATGACCGCTGGGCTAATGAGGTCAGGGAAGGAATAAATGCATATTATTTGGCCTTTTTAGTTGAATACAGATTGAATCTTGGAGGTAGCAAGCTCATGATGTGATTCTTAACTTTCATTTTGCAGTGAATGAAACTATGAGATCCATTGCCGATATCCCTGGTTATGATTCTAAGTGTGGCATTATTAAACAACCAATTCCTCAATGAATCTATGATTTCATTACCATACACATTAGCATGTAAAGGTGTATCTATTAGAATTTAGAGGGATCCTATGAATGCTGTATTTATATGTATTGAAAATATCCCAAGTAGTTCTGTATGACAAAGGTAAAGGGCTTTAAGCTCATTTTTTAAAAGTTATCAAAAATTTTTTAGTAAGTAATAAAGCTTAAAAATGTATTATTAATTAAAAGTCAGTAGTTCAAAGAATAAAATATACAAGGGTTTATTGATATATATTCCTTAACAAGCAAGTTGTAAATCGAGACACACAAGAAACCACCTTTATGCTGCTCTGCTGTAAAATTTTACAAATGGACCTAATGCCCTTTACCTACAACATGCCGAGTTCTACTCATTGTTAAGGTAATAGTTTTAAGTATAGGAGGCAACGTGAAGAAATATTATTTAAGTTATACCTATTGATGATCGATTAGCTAATTTTATAGAATTAGAGAAACAAAAGTTGTTACTCTTATAAAACATTCTTTTAATTCATTTCCGTATTTTACAAGTACGATCTAAGCACTTATTTATTATCTACTGCATTTTTTGAAAGTGATATTACACTACATGTCTATCTTGAACATAATTCGAAAGGAATTTCTAAGGAATGCGTATTTTTCGCTGGTCAAAAGATTATGTTCCAAATCGTTTATATTGATACAGGTACTACACGTTGCTTTATCATGTAAATTGAGTTTGCATAAAAGTCCTAGGGTTATGACCCTTTTGCTGATGAATCAAGAGTTTGATTGATTTATTGGGTAATGCTATGGGATATATAGAACAACAAAGGCTGTTATATCCCCCTTCGAAGGTATATACACCGATAACAATGTTAATTGTGCGAGTTTTAACATGTCAATTTAAATGATTGATTTATTGTATATTAACGTCACACTTTGAAGCAACACGAGGACTGTTGGTGACAAACTTCGTTCAATTGACGAGGACGACACTTGAGCTGGCTTCTCTCATTCCAAATTTACGCAACACACCAATCAGAGAATTCGTAGTATCGATAGATTTAAGTTGCATTAGACCCACTGCATTACAGGTCTTCGGTGTAGTTGGGACTCCGATCTACGTTTGAATGGGAACAACGCCAGTTGCGAAATCACGATCATGACCCCATGGCTCCCGCGGGCGAAAAATAGGAGTCATAAATATGTTTTCGAGTTCCAGCGTGACAAAAATCAGAATTATTCTCCTAAGAAAAGAAATTTAAAACAGGAATAGAAATTTATCAACGCGGTGCATGCCAACTAAAAAAAAAGCGCAGGGGTAAAAATGGATATCTGAAAACCAAAACTATTGCAAAAAAAAATAAAAAAATCGAAAAACAGACTTTCAAAGCATCTAAGACAGAACTGGCTGGAGACAGCAGATTAGGGACTTGTCGTCTTTGAAAAACATGAGACTTGTTAACGATCATGGATATAAAGTGTTAGTATAAGATTAAAATAGATGATAAGCTACCGGCAAATGAGGGTCGAGAATAGGAACTCATTGCCTCTAGCGGTAGCTTTTATCAAAGGGTCTAAGTAAACTGATACATCAATAACTGACAATTGGTATTACAAAAGGTTACAATACAGCTAAGAGATACCCACTTTGTAAGAAAAACAGAGTCCTCGTCGTTCGGACTCCAACATCCTGTAAATAACTCAGAGTAAAGAGGGTTGGCATTTTTTAGTTTGTTTCTTTGACACGTCTATTCATTATATGTGGGAGGGTATATTCTGAATAGATTCAATTACCGTGGTCGGCTACTTCTTGAAATTTTACAGAGACATACAACGAACAAAATTTTAGGTTTATCTAGAGTTCATTTCATTCATTTTTTTTTGTTTAATTCTCGTGGCTGTTTCAGATTTCGTATAATAGTATGCATAATTATTTCAGAAAAATTCAAATTTTATTTTAAGTAGCTTTATAATCTAGTTTTAAATATTTTTTAAATATATATATATATATATATATATATTGTAAAATATATCTTTAAAAGAATGCTTATACGGGGACTTTCGATTGAGAAATAACTTGCTTTGTTTAAAGAGCTCCTTTCTGATGGATCGTAGGTATCTTCAGAAACAAGTGGGGAAGAAAATTTCACTTCAATCTGTGCAGTAAAAAATATGCCTTATTTTTAAAAAATTGTATATGTATTTCAATTGTATATGTATTGCCTTATTAAGTTTATAATATAGTTTTAGCATTAAACTATGAAATTACATATGTATAAAAAAGCTATACTTAAATTAATTGACATATTTTCTCTCAAATTATTACTCTTAAAAATAAAAATATGATATTATAATATTCTAATTTTTTTTCACAAGTGTTTTGTGATCCTAATATTTGCCCAATTAACTAAAATAATATAATTTTTTTATGAAAGAACTCACTATTTCTTCGAAGGAATACGAAACAGCGAGTGTACAAATAACATATCCTAGAGGGGCAGTGGTATATTACTTATACTAGGCCTTAAAAATTAGGAAATAAATAAAAATTAATTTTATCGCTTGATATTGTGTCCTTTTAACATTATTAATGCATTTCAGATGAATTTTTGCAAAAATCTAATGTTTTTTATATACCGCCCCTCAAAGGGTTAGAAATGCTTTTGAGTTTGTTCTTTTCGATCCATCTTACGGGTCTGGAAATAATGGGAATAATAGCGTTTGTCGCCATGTATCCCATAAAACCATTCAATTAATCAAACAGAAATATATTCGACAATTATTTTAGGTTTTCTTCAATTTTACTGTATGATAGCAATTAATATATTGATTATAATTACACATAATTTCATTCATTTACTTATAATTGGGATGTAATTCCTTTAATACGTGTAATTTAGCTAGCATATAGCAGAATAATATGAATTCTAAAAGAATATTATACAGATTAGTTTTCATATAATCGAAAACTTAGTTATATTAATTAAGTTTAATTTCGAGACTGAACTGCTTGGTGTTGATTTAAGCTAGCTGAACCATTTTCATCTATGTCTGAATGCAAAGGCTTTATTAGAAAGTTATTTCGGATTTAATTCATGGTAGCATTTAAACTAAATATTTTTTTCAATTCGAATATAAAAATTTACACAATATTATGCGTTTGTATTAAAAATAATATGATATTTTATTTAAGTTATACGTGATTTATTTGTATTACCTGAATTAATAAATTACTAATTTTTGGAACTTAGTTATTTCAATTTCATGTTTAAATAAATCAATTTTAGTGTAATTAAATAAGAGCAGTAAATCTTATTTTGCAGAATTGCATCCCCCTAAATGAGGCTCAATTATTTATATATTTAGATACTTATTATATCGTGCAATTTATAGTTTATTTGTTTGTTTATAGGAAATTTCTCACTATATTTTTCTGCACGACGTAAAGTTCAGTTAAACTCACATAATAAATTTCAGTATTTTGAGCTATGTTGTATATGAAAATTGTTACGTACATACAATATGAATTATAGAAGTTTAATGATATTTTGTATATTTATCACACATAATGAAGAGTCCTGATTCCACTAAAGATATGTCATGCAATAGAATTGATAGTTAAATCTGTCGAGGCTTCTGAGTCAATACATTGGTATGATGTGGAAGTTTAGACAGTGGGGGTGACAGATCGAGGGTTGTTATTGTCACTTTACCAAGGCCCTAATTTACTAAGGTCCATAACGAATATCCTTCTGATTCTTCTGAGTGCGACGTCAATAAATAATCAGTCATTTAATCAATACTCTTATTATATTATACTGATTTAAAGGAAATGTATTAAGGGTTTATAAATATAAATCGGATCTTTTGTTAAAAAATATGATTTTAAGATCATTTAGTGATACATATTATCTAGTCGATAGCAATAACGATTAGTTTCTATAATCATATAACTGCTAAATAAGCTTAAATAAGAGATCAAATCCGGCCAATACCTGTATCATTCGTAAAATATAAACATTTCTCAGAAACATTTTAAAGTAAAGTAACCGGATCCAATGCATACCACCATTGGCTATGATGCAGCTAGCTATACAACAAGATGTTAAAACAGCTATTTCACCACATAAACGCAGATAATGTAATGGTGAGCTGGAATTTTTCAAAGAAATATATACATTTGTTCTTTTACATTCAAATGACCTACTCGAATGAAAAGAAATGGTTGTTGTATTGCATTATTTAAAAATGGATCTTCTGTTCCTTGGTAGATATTAGAAGAAACGTTTTGATCACAACTAATATGCATGTTCCGGATTTGATTCACATTTCCTACCATTTACTCTAATTTTTTTAAAAAGATCTGACGAAACAAACTGTGAATAACAGAAACTAATCCGTCAATTAAAGATTTTGATGAATAATTCAATATATATATATATATATATATATATATATATTGCTTTTAAAAATTGCGAAGACAGTTTTCTTAACAACAAACTTAAACTGAAGATTCTAAATAAAAAACTAGTGATGAGATCGTTGTAATACAAATTATTTCTTAATATAGTCAGAATATCAATGGTTAAATCAATTTTGAATGGGAATACTCATACTAATTTATGACCATAAAGCTTTTCCTATTCTAAAAATTCCAAGGTATATATGTATATATATATATATATAACCTTATATATATATATATATATATATATATATATATATAAAACTTATATATATATATAACATATATATATATATATATATAAAAATTATATATATATATATATATATATATATATATATATATATATATATAGCTTATTTGAAATATTAGAATAACTTTTGTAATTATTACGAAATTGGATTTATGATCAAATTTTCTATATTAAATAAATACGAGATGTGGTTATTAAATAACGATACTGAGTCCTAAAACATTTTATTTTGATGACATATATGTGAACTTATTATCACCTTCAATATACACTCATTCACTATCCCTGTAATGCTGCATGCGAAATCTTCCATTGTTCGAAACAGTGCTACCAGTCATCTTCTGCCAGCTCCCTCAGAACGCGTGGCGCTTTCTTTTTCACAGCTCTGACGGACTCAAGTTTGTTCAACTTAACGCTGATTTGGAAAAGATAGAATTAGCAAGGCGCAAGATCCGGCAAATAAGGCGGATGTTCTGACAGTAAGATGTTGTATTTGGCTAGAAACCTCTTTACAGACAATGTGGAATAAGCCGGCGCATTGTCTTGGAAGAATAATTTGTCGAATTGATTCTTTGTCAATTCGTACAGTTTCAGCAAACGTACGAATACTTAATCGACGGTCAGATCGAAACAGATTATTGATTTTTCCAATATTATCTCCCGTTTTTAATGTGGGAGGACAACCTGCGTGTGAATCCCCTTCAACGTCTTCTTGGCCATCTTGAAAACACTTTAACCACTCAAAAACACGCTCACACGATAAACATTAATTGCCATGTACTTCTTTTAATAAGTTATAAGTTTCAGTTGCGTTTTTTCTAAGAGTTTCATGTGAAATTTCACAACTCGTTGCTCACTTATTATTTTTCTGGCTATAGTAAAAATATAACTCTAATGCGAACGAAGGCTACGGGCTTACGGATTTGTTTACAGAAGCAAGAGGCACAGTATTCGTAAGAGAAGGCTAGACGCTAGATTTCAGCGCAAGCGTACTTCTTTCGTAGCAGAGTCAGTCTCGTTATTTAATAGCCCCTCTTCGTATACAAATTTCATGTAGTTATTTAGCTTTTTTTTTACAAGGAAAATATATTCCTAGTGCACACTGAATTATTTACATAAATTTTTTTATTTTATTTAGACTTACAGTTTTTGTGTAAAGAAAGGCAATTATTGATTTTTGACGTAATCTATAGTAAACGAATTTAGTTATCCTTAAAAGAAACTGACGAAGAAAGTGTAATACTGACTGCATTAATTATGGTAATGGAAACACTCTGGGAATTCCATCTTCTATGCAGAAGAATAGCAATTATGAGTGTGTTTCATGTCATATGTCAAGTCTAATGTTATTTATACTATGTTCTTACTTGCCATTTTAACGTTTAATTGTCATGGAGTAGAACACGTGCTAAGATAGTTACAGTTATGTGTCATTTCTCTTTTATAAACGTGTTGAAAGAGGTTAGAATTAGAAGCCTTGAAACATAAAAATTTATTTGTTGTAAATTGTTCTTTTAAAATTAATCATGGACTTTAAGAAATATTAAGGGTTTATGTGTATTTATTGAATTTTGGAATGTTAAAGGGAAATAAAAGGCATCCATATTTAAATTCATATGCATTGTACTTCTAAAGGAAAGTGAAAATAGATATTTCCCAAACTTGTGACAACGTTTCGAGATGTGGAATTCAAGAAAATATTTAGTGATATATGATGAAATCATGTTATGTATTCATAATATTTCATCGTGAGGTTTATCTGGTACATAATATTTTTATAAAAGTTAAATGTTTTGGAAATGTCCCTATTTTTGCCAAAAATGTGAAAAGAACCAAAATAATAATTGTAATAAATTCTACTAAGAAAACTTTGAAAGAAATTAATTACACATAGAAAAAAAATTAATTATACATAGCTAACGTTAACGTTTAATGCAAAATACCTGTAGAATACTTTAAATTCATTTAATTTTCTAATAAATAGGATTGAAAACTACATGCAGTTATTAAGATCTAGTTCTTATACAAGGTGTGTCTATTAAATTAAGAAAATGACGCAGTAAAACATTTTATTTTGAATTCATACACATTTACTTATTATATCCTTCAATATACACATCCATCTTCTATCCCTACAACGCTCCACGCGAATCTTTTATTGTTTGAAACAGTAATGGAAATCTTCTTTCAGCTCCTTCACCACGCGGGCCACTTTATCTTTCACAGCGTCGCAACAAACTCAAATCGTGTTCTTCTTAATACATACTTCATCTTAGGAAACAGAAGTTGCATAGCACAAGATCTGGTGAAAAGGGCAGATGGTCTAACACTGGGACGGTGTACTTGGCTAGAAACCTCTTGACAGAGAATGCAGAATGACTTGTCTTTCCACAATTCGGATATTTTTTTTCTTTATTATTCAACAGAGAATGGCAAGAATATGAACATAGTAATGTTAATTAATAATTTAACCTTCAGAAACTCAGTAAAGGTACACAATCCCATGAAAATCGAAAAAAAAGAGCAATCGTCTTTATTTTGAATTTTGATGCACTCATTCGAGCTTTCTTGGCTCTCTGTGAAGATGGGTTCTTCCAGTGCATGGATTGGAACTTCGCTTCAAGATCATACGTGAAAACCTGCAATTTGTCACGCGTTATTATTCTTTCCGACAAGATTGGATCATTTTCAATGGTATTCGAAGTGTCAGTACAAACATTTTCCTAGCTTCTTGTTCAAAAGTGAAAATTTTTGGCACCATTTTGACACACACTTTTGCATGTTAAAATTGTTATGTACATTTGCCGTAAGGATTTTTTGTCAACTTCTACAGTCTCAGAAATCACACGAATATTTAACCGACGGTCATATTGGACCAGATTTCTGATTTTTTTCGATATTGTCATTCGTTTTTAATGCAGTAAGGTGATCGGACACTAATAATTTTCAACGTCTTCTCGGCTATATTGAAAACGTTTCAACCACTCAAACAAACGTGCAAGCGATAAACATTCATTGCCATACGCTTCTTTTAATAAATTATGTTTCATGTGAAATTTTACAACAGTTCATTGTTCTATTGTTACACTTATATCATTTTTTTGGCGAAACAGTAAAACAATAATAACTCTGATGCGAATAAAGGTTACTGCTATACGGATTTATTTATATAAGCGACAGGCACTGCATTCGAAAGAGAAGTATTCACTTTAAACAGTTTTAGGTTGATGGCGTTTGGAGCGGGCGTACTTCTGTAACAGCATCAATCTCGTTATTTAGTAGCCATACGTCGTGTATTTATCAGCTTTCTTAGCTATTAAAATTATGCATTGAGAAAGATTAGATGAAACGAAGTTTAAATAGAAATAATTCTTTATAAAAATGAATTTGTATAATGGAATTAAAAAAAAAATCTTACTATATCTCTAAATATATAAAGGTCTACTAGAATGCTCTATCCGTTCGTATATTGAAAGTTAATAATAATACATTTTTCATACATTTAACAATATTTATTGTACAATATAGTTTCTGTCGTTACTTAAGACCTTTTGCCAAGTTTGATATTGATTTATAAGTATCATTTTTGAAACATGTATTATGAGGTGAATATCTTAAGTAGTACTTGATTGACATCTGATTCAGTTTTAATATTTTTCCTTTGAAATATTTCTCTAAGGGAGGAGCAGATATTTAGCGGAGGGTGTTATGTCTGGGAAGTATGGTGGATGTGACGTAATATCTCAGTCTAGCTTTATACTTTTTGACGATTCAGCAAATCAAGCAGCATGTGGTCCAGCATTATCATGACGCAGTATGATGTGCTGTATATTGAACATTGCCCGCCTCTTATCTTTCTGTGGTTTGTTTAAATCACTCATTTGTTAATGGTATCTCTCTGAATTGAGCTTCTCTTTAGGCTTCAATAACTCGTAATGTATTACTGGACCATATACATAGCATGATCTTATTCACATTCAAGCTAGATTTAGAGGTGTAGGGGTAGGATAGGCTCACAGTATGCTGTTTTCCTTATAATGTTTTCAAAGTAATCTATTTTTCAGCAGAGATTATCACGAAGTCGAAAAATATTTCGTTTTAGTTCAGCAGGTAAAAATGTGCATAGCTACTCGTTAAAAATTTTGTCTCACTTAATTTCTGAGGCAATTATTTGAATTATTTAAAATGACAAATTTAACAAGGACGGAACTTATTACATGTATGAAAAATAAATTATTTCCTTTCACGTAACAAATAAATTGTAGATGGTTGAAAAATAAATCAGCGTTTAAATGTAAAGTATATAAAAATTTTAATTTAATATATATATATTATATGATTGTTTAATAAAGCGACACTAAAAAGAAACACGAGGGTTATTGACGACGGACCTCGTAATTTTGAATCTTGGTCCAGTTGACGAGGAAAACTTCTGAGCTGGCATCTCCCTCTCCTAACTTCCATAACATGTCAAGGTGAGAACATTGAGTCTTGAAAGGCTTAACGCGCATCAGCACTGGCAACCCGGATCGAACCCGAAACTCGACGAAAACCGCCGGCTAAGAGACCGCGAAAATGATTGCTTGGCTGCCGCGGCCACAATACAAGTTTTAAAAGTATATAAAAATTTCTTCTGAAGTTATGACCTTGTTTAAGGTCATTTACAGTTGCGAGCACTCAATACTTATATTTATAAAAAATTAAATATTTTCCAATTCTGAATTGATTAATTATTATTAAAGTCACGCTTAAAAGGAACACGAGTGCTATTGGTGATAGACCTAGTAAGTTTGAACTTCGATTAATTGACGAGGGAGACGCTTGAGATGGCCCTCACATCTCTAAACTTTTACATTGCACCAACGGGATGCCTTGGAACCTTGACAAATTGAACGTGTATTAGTCCCGCTACTAACCAGAACTTAAGTGGCATCAGGATTCGAACCTACGACTCGAAGGAAAGAATGCCAGCCGCGAGTTTCCGATCATGACCACTAGACTAAGTGGCCTCTTTAAAATCGGTAAAAGTTATACCAACTTCCACCTGCGGTAAATTTTGAAAGAAATAAAGGCAAATAAAATTTTCTTTCGAAATAAGGAATTTAGTAGCAGAGAAGATATACCAAATATCAGGAAGGAAACATTAATTTTATTGTGGCTCTTGTTCCTTTTTTGAGTTTCTCTCTGAAATAACTCTACATTTTTTAGAAAATTTGATTTTTCTCTACTGACCACCGGAATTTAAACTATTTTATTTGACCTAAATTTAACATCCCTTAGGTCCAGAGTTTGATAGTTTTATCGATTCGAAATGAAGTTCAAAGATCCACTTGTCTTTTAGACTCGGGATCCACAGCAGAATGGTTGATATATGTCTTTGTACCCTAAGGGTTGAATCTCCTTTCTCATAATATTGAGCCATAGCATATAAAGTTTAAGAGATTTTCGAAGTCCCCATAACGTTAGCTCCAAGAACAGTTCCTGTTTCAAAATTTTATTTATGTAGCATAGTATTACTACATGAACTCACAAATTCTACTAATTGATAATTTTTTCAATTAATAGATTATCTAGTATAGTGTGTGCATGCACTACATGTACAAAAAAATTTAATTTGTAAAGATATCTGTATTTAACCTAAAGGATTTTGTATCCAAAAATAATAACACGTGTATGTGCAGATAAAAAAAACCTCGCTGAATACATTGAAAATTGAATTGGTTTGATTATACGTTGAAAAGAGAAATATTTCACTTACCGCCACTGATCCAAGCACAGAAAGGATCGTAATAGTTCGTATTTCCTAGAAAATTTCAAATTCAGCCTTTTAGAACGATGTTTCAATTAAACTTAAAATAATGCGATATTTAAATTCTTATTTAATACTTTTTGAAATAAAAAAACTTAATACATATACAGTGGATCACAAAAGTGAGTATAAGCCTACCTTTCTCAACATTAAAAGTAAAAAAGTAATACTGAATATTTATATAAAATTAATAAAAATCTAAATGATAAAATGCATTTTAAGAAATGTACTAGATGGGGAAACAAGTTTAATAACAATTTAATAAATTAACTATATAATTTTTAAGTAGAAACTACAACATATTAAGTCACAAAATTAAGTATACACCTGACATAACTTTTAAATGAAAATATAAACAAACTTTAATATTTGGTTGTACACCCTTTCGAATTATTTCCGCTTAATAATGATCACTTTCAGACGGCATGGTATCTATTTAACCAGATTTTGGGTTGCTTCACTTGTGATTTTATCCCATTCTTCTCTTAAAATAGGATTTCAATTGTCTTTACTCGTGAAATGGTTCTTTTGGATAGATGTTTCCAACCATGGCCATAATTTTTTTTAAAACGTGGAGATTAGGTTATTGTGGGGGAGTGTGCAACTGCGTTTTACGGTTGTACAACAGCTACAGCTGAACCATTTTAGCTGCATGCTTAGGATCATTATCGTGTTGAAAAATGATACTTGTTCCTAAACCTAACTTTTCAGCACTATGCTTCAAATTATTTTTAGGGTGCTCAAGTATTGAATTTTCTACATGATCCCATCAATAAACACTAAGCCTATCATACCATAGGCTGACATATAGCCCCATATGAACACAGAGGCACTTCTGTATTTGACAATAGGAATAGTGTTTTTAGGAAGCAACTCATTGTTAGGCTTTCACTAAACATAGCATCTCCCATCACTTCCAAAAACTTTAAATTTTGCTCTTATCACTGAATCTAATTTGATTCCAGAAGTCATAAGACCTTGAAATATAATTTTCAGCAAATGAAAGCCATTTTTGCTGTTTGCTTAAGAAATGAAATGTTTCCTCCTGCTCACACGACCATTAAAGCCTGCTTTACTAAATACTCTTCAAATTGTTTCTGCAGAAATAGGAATTAGTATCGTAGAAAAAGTAGTTGCAGAAATTTTTGGAGCACTCACCTTTGGAGTTTCGGTCACTTTTTGTAGGACCCTCCTACTTGTTCTGTCATCAAGAATCTCCTTTCGTTCTCTTCCGGGAATATTTTAACATGTCCCAACTTTTTATACTTTTTGAACACATCCCAGACTTTACTGAACTACTTTTACAATTTTTCTAAGAAATTTAATCTTTTTCACTCATTAAAACTACCAGCTCTAACTTTAACTACAGTTTCTGTTCTGGAACTCATTTTGAGGGGGGAGAGAGTTTCATGTAATTTTAGATTTAGATTAAAAAAACACTTGTGTGTATGTGCATAATTTGAGGGGGGAGAGAGTTTCATGAAACATCCATAAATGTATTGTTTAATCCAAAATGTAAGAAATTTGAAAATACTTCTTCACTTTACAAATGGCCGTGGAAGCCAAGTGGTCATAGTCTCGAACTCGGGTCTGCATTGTTTTTGTCGAGTTGGAGGCTGGAGCCCTGATGCCACGAAAGACTCACCGTGTAGTGGGGTTGATTCACATTAAATGTGGTTGTGGTCCTAAATCCTCTCAAAGGCTCGATGTGGAAGTTTGAAGAGAAAGGCACTAGTTCAGATGTCAGCCTTGACACCTGACCAATTCAGAATTACAAGCGAAAATAATGTAATAACAAGTAATAACAAGATGTGATAATGTAATATGTAATAACAAGAACTTTCAATTGATGAATAACAAGATAACAAGAACTTTCATGTAATAACAAGATGACAGGAACATAAATAAATAGCTCTTTATGGGAATTAATCGGAAAATCCCTTTTACGGAGTTCCTGAAAACGACTATACCATCTTACTTTGAAAAAAGTTGGTGACATCTCTATTCTCATACATATATAACACGAATTCATAATTCATTGAGATTTTATTCATCTGTACAAGTAATGTGCTAGTAGCATTCATGTTATAAACCTAGTTTAACAGGAAAGATCCTTTAGGGGCCATTTAACAATTCCACTTAGATAAAGGTAACAGACGGATGTAATTGTATTGACTCTATTCTTAACAAGCTCTAAATCAAGTCTAGACAGCTACAGCAAAGGACTGTCTTTTAAAGATAAAAAACAAAGCAAGGGAACCACTAACTGCGTTTTTGCGCTTTTTCTCTGGAATTTTATGGGCCTACGCTTTTCTTAAACGCCACGGAACTGGGTGCTGAAGAATAAAATGCTCAAAAGTGCTTCCTAGAGTGCGAATAAAAGGGATGGACCGTGTTTTTCTCGACCCTCCCCTCTCTCTTACTTGAACTCTAAAGAACTTCGATCCTCTCTACGCATCTTTTTTTTTTCTTTTTTTACGTTGCATAATCACTTAGTCCTAGTTCTTCATACTTTCTTGGCACTTCAGTTATTCCCTGATCAGATCTGCGCTTGCTGTATACTGACAAAAGAAAAGTTTTATTGTTATTTAAACAGGGCACCATCTGATTAAAAACCCTATTTACTTAAAGTTGTACAGTTCTTTTTTCTTTTTCTTCTTCGTTTTCGTTTTTCTACTCTCGCTTTGTGCCCTTTCATCTCAGAGAGAGGGAGAGAAGTTCTGTCATTTCTGTTTGGTTGATTGCAAAAAAAAAAAAAAAGACTTTCTAGAGCTGTTTGTTTGGTATTTTTACTTCGATCGCGGAACGATGAGCCAAGGTATCTACTTTTTGAATTTTGAAAGTTTATTTCCACGCCTTGAGCACCCCTTTTAACAGCACTTTCGCTTATTAAATTTAATTTCATTGAGATTGGAAAGTTATCACAGAATAAAGTTGTCAGAAGCAAATTTTATGCTTTGTGTTGTTAAACCAATTCCTTCTCACACGAAGAAGTACTTCACTTTAATGGACCATAATTGTAAAAGGAATTTTAATGCTTACTGTTGCCTCTGCTTTTTTCGCGTTATTTTTTCATTGAATTGTAATAACAACAAAACATCAGATTATTGTTAATCCAGAACGGAATATTTTTATCTGCATCTTGTGTACGTAGTTGCTAAGAGATCATGGTCGCTAGCCTTATGTCTGGAAATATGTGAGTCCCGTCATGAATTCAACACTTGGTTCCACCAAAATTGCTACACGGAAAAATGAAGCTCGCTCTCAGTTAATAGAATTAGGATTCAAACTTTTTGAAGGGCTTAGAACTTAGCTTGACCATGAATCAATTTACGAAGTCACTCCCAATATCTCTTTCGATTATGGCTCCTTGTGTAAATTTAAATCAAATCAAATCAATATTATCAATCAAATAGTAAGTCTTTGATGATAAAAATAAGATTATTGCAAATTACTTGTATACCGACATTTTTTTTATTTTTAAATTTTATATAATATGCATAATGACCGTTTATTTAAAAGTCTAAGGTAGTTTGAAAAGTACCCTCATTTAAAGACAGATGACATTGCTAAGGTAATTCGGTTTAGTCACAGTGTGCTACCCTCTTTTAAATGGACCCAAAACATATTTGATATTGGTTTATCAATTAATTTAGATTTAGCAGCCATTTGCTGGCCATTCAAAATTTGATTGATGCCGCGTCAGGGTGTTTCTGTCAATGAAACCTAGATTCATCAAGAAAACAAGAGACAATAAAAGAATGGGTTGCTTCTGTTTTATCCGCTCCATGAAAGGCTAAAACAGCTTCATCGACCGGAAATCCGTCGCCAATAGCCCTCGTGTTGCTTCTAGTGCGACGTTAATATAAAGCTAACTAAACTAAACTAAACTCATCGACCTTAAAATTTAAGGCTATGAGTTTTAAGGAATCGATGAGTATCATACTCATGGACATCTTAGAAAAGGGAATTATAATCAAATAACAAAACTGCAGTGAATTACACGATTCTCATTTTTTTATTCTCCATTTCTAATTCCTACTATGGGTACTTTTTGAGGCATTTTTATGAATTCAACAAGTAATATAAATATTTAAAACATTGTGTATAAAGCAATAAGATAAAAATGTCTATAAAACCTAAAATGAAATGCATTTTTACAACGATCAACAATTGTGACAAAAGAACAATTGGTATTGGTGTTTCAGGCATAACACTAAGCATAACACTGTGATAATTTATAAAAATTTCCACTTATGTTATTTGAATGAAAAGAAATCTAATCTGTCTATCATTCTGATGCATTTGTAACAAATAATTGAAGTGTTAACCCATCTAATTTAAAAGAAAATTTTTGACCACTAATTCTTATGAAAATAAATTACGTTAAAAAGAAATTTTATCGCAATAAGTAGGTGAAATAAGAACAAATAAAATTTTAAGAACTGATACGTATAAATTAAGATTTTTTTTTAAAAAAAAAATAGAGATTATTAGAGCCTAATCCTTTTAGCTATCTTATCTTAAGACTAAGGAAAATCAAACCAATTTATGAGTTTTCCAATTATTGAAGTGAAAGTCTAAAATATATAGATGTACTGATATGTCTTATAAGAGGGGGCTATCGTAAAATTTTAATTACTACTAAGAAATAACTGAAATATCTGGATAAAATGTATTCTGCATATTAATTGTTGATTCTTATGTACAGAATGTTGTAAATTACAGCTATTCATGTTAAAGTTTTTTGACTCCAGGAAGCTGTAGAATGAAGCAACCCGCAATATGGAGAAGATAGGGTTCAAGAAATATGCAGTGTTCTACAATGAAGGCCTTCGAATTGTCTAGATACCCTGGAAAAATGTATAACTCTGGGTAGTGACTATGTAGGGGAATTTTATGAATAATGAATTAAAATAAGTTTCGATCTCAATTATTTTTAGTAAGACTTAAATTTTTCGGTGCCCCAGGATCACGAGATTACGATACGA
Source organism: Nephila pilipes (assembly GCA_019974015.1). Classification (NCBI taxonomy): domain Eukaryota; kingdom Metazoa; phylum Arthropoda; class Arachnida; order Araneae; family Nephilidae; genus Nephila; species Nephila pilipes. Next base: position 53,851 of record BMAW01080485.1, read on the forward strand.
AGTGTTACTCAATGGCTTCTTGCAACCAAACGAATTATCATTAACAGCCGTACTTGACGACAATACCTACATAAGGATTAGTTAAAATGTATAGATTATATATAAATATTACCCAGATATCTTAGTTATTTCATAGTCATAATTAAACTTTTCGATACTCTTCACTCAATTTTCTCTGAATCCGTTTCTGTTATTCAAATAATATAGTCTCTTTTATGAGAGTGATGTGATTGTTTATTAATGTCTCATTTGAAAGCAAAATGAGGGCTATAAGCGACGGATTTCGTAATTTTGAGCCTCGGTCTAGTGACGTGGATGATACCTGTAATGGTATCTTCACCTTCCACACCATTCCAAATGGTGGGTTTTGAGCCTCGACATGTGCTTCAGCGCCGGCTACAAGGCATCAGGGATCGAAACCATCACTCGACGAATACCACCAACAGCGGGTCCACTACCATGACCATTAAGCTACCACTCTTTTCATAAGAGAGATGTGTTCTATAGATATACAATTAATTTAAATATAGTTACCAGTAGAAATATTGTGGGATGTAATATTCCTTAATTCAAATGTTATAATTAATTATAATCAAGCCAATTTTCTGTTGTTATATTTAAAATATTTTTTCAGGACCTGCAACTCAAGTCCTCATCGATATCGAGGTTCGCAGCATGGGTCCAGTATCTGAAGTGGACATGGTAAGCATATTTAGCATACTTTTGTACTTGAAATATAAGAAATAATCGATTTAAATGTTCAAGAACACTTTTAATTAAATTTTGTGAATCAATTTTCAAAAAAAAAAAAAAAAATCATTCTAATAGATATAAAATATTACATTAATCTTTTTGGTATAAGAACCTATTTTATCAAAAATACTACCTTTAACTTCCTTTATTAATGGCTTAAATCGGTGAGTTAACCCTTAAAAATTGTTTACTCAATAACATCAACTGAATACAGAGAAAACTAATTATTCATTATTTCCTTCAAATAGTAGTTAAAAGCACTCACGTTCAATTATAATGTAATGTGATAAGTAATTGAACACAAACATTCCCTAAAATAATTAAAATTCTAAATGTTTATTAGTTAAAAATAAAAATTTGCTTATAATAATAAATAAAAAATGCATATAAATACATTAAATCCAATGAATTCAAATCACACTCAAAACAGGAACATTTTTATACATAATTATTACACATTTCATAGATCTATTGCTGAATAATTATTAAATAGAAGAAACTTTTATACATTTAATTTAATTTAAATAATTAATTCTTTACATTCCTTAGGGTTTTTTTTTATTCTTACTGTACGTCTCATTTTATGAAAGTCGTTTTTCTATTGAACATGTAAGCATTTGACAATGCGGCACTCTTATCAATTTGCATGATTTTAAAGCACTCAATTTTTAATATTTATGCATGATTTGTTTTATATTTATTATTATTATTTCTTCATAATATTTAAATTGTTTTGAAAATAGTTTCTATATACAGCTTGTAGTTTAATTTTAAAAAGTGTTTGCTCCTAATTTAAAGAGAACGATACTGGAAAATGCTAAAGATGTTCTAATAAAATCTTAAAATTTTTCAATTTATATATATTTTCCTTTCAATTTAAAATACTAATCATTAGAAATATAAGCATTCTGCATTACAAATCAACTGAAATACCGTTAATTATGAGTTATAAAATATAGTTATTGGCACTAAATAAGTTTTGTAATTTTGGATTGTACCAAAATTATTTTTAAATTCTCCGGGCTGTTTTTAATAGTAGTACAAAGTAATAGTAGTACAAAGTACTAACATTAAAATTTACTTGCAAGGTTAGGAATTTCGTAAATTATTTACAAGATTGAATGTGAATGGATGAAGTTTTATACTTCATAACTCCTCAATTTTCAAGAAATTACATCAAAAAATTCTAAGCAAAAACTAATATGGAGATTTATATTTAATCGAAGGTAGAAATTTCTAAATTTTTAAATGAAAAAAAAATTATTAATCAACACTTATCTTGTAAAATGTATAGACGTTCCAAAATTCTAAAAACTCGAAATTCTAAAAATATTAGTCTTTGTTTTATTTCAAATTGACCAAAGCTCTTTAATTCTTGGACGTGTTCGCTGAACAGAAATCTATTAATAATTAGAAAATACCAAAAAATGAGATTTATTTTCAACTATAATTATGTTAAAAAATAAATATACTTGAAACTAAAATGTAACATAACTTAATAAGCTAAAACGCTCCCATTTTCTAATTGGTTAATATGATTTTAATGAAAATTTCACCTCAAATTGACAGTAAAATGTTTTTATATTCAAGAAGTCCGTAATTTATATAGGAATACTCATATACAAATCCAATGTAAATTTCAAGTGTTAGCTGATAATAATAATAATAAAAAAATTATGAATCGGTGACCTGAAAGTTAATTGTAATATATGTAAGGTATATAAAAATGTTGCTTTACAGCATGGATATTCAACGTTTTACACTTTTTGGGAACCCTTTGAGCTTACCGATTTCTAGAAGGAACCTCTTTATCAAAAAATAGAAAAAAATAGAATATCGAAGCTGTATCCTATTCAAATTTACAAATACATTATTGCATCTTCATTTTATCACAATACAAACACCTTAATAAGATAATAAATAGCAAGGTAACTAAGGGGGTTTAAAAGGGTTTTGGTTTTCTAAAATATATTCTATGAATAATAAATAAAAGGAGCAATATTTAAAATTATGTAACAAACTAATAAAATGAAATATTTTTAATGATTTGGCTGTGATTGTTTTTATTGTAAAGTATTTTTACGTCTGGAATAATTGTTGAAATCTGCAAACTAACGTTGCCTTCAGCTTCCAATCTATTTCTGTATTTTTTTTTGTCACAGCATACAAACAGAAAGAATTTTCACATACACAGGTTGAAATAAATGACATTAGATGTTTCATAGTTCTTTTGGTAATTTCAGGATATTCTTTTCTAAGGTCAGTCCAAAAATGCATAATATCAATTTGACTAAATTTTAATTATAATTGAGTACTGGTCGATATATTAACATGTTAATCTTTTTTTCTTTTATTGGTAGTTCGAAAATGTCACTATCTTGAAAAGGATTTTGGATCAAAGATAATTTTTCTTTTTGAACTGGAAAATAATCAAGAAATATTTTTTTTTCCTGATCTGATAAATCCTGGACTAAACTAATTTTTACATTTTTAACGAGATTAGCGTTATCGCATACTAAAATGTTATGCATTTTAGGAAAACATTCAATATTTTCTTTCAAAATGCAGTATCTCCAAAATTTCAATTTTAATAAAGTGGCTTCAGTTTTACTTTGTATTGGTGAAAATAGTGATACATATTCATTGCAGCTATCTGTTGAGCTCATTGAAATAGGTAAAAATATTTGCTAGAAACACAACTTTCTGAATCCAAACTGCATAATTTTATTTTTTAGTAACTGAGGTGCATGTTAAGCTAAGAATATGTTTATTTCATTTTTTATTCGTAAAATCTTGCCATCACTTTTTCGTGAGGTAACCAACGAACTTACGTGTGCTACAGCAGTGTCTTATGTAAACTTCCCATACTTTCACACAATAAATTGAAACGTCTTGATATAAATGGCTTTAATTTAATAAGATTTTTAATTTTAATACCGTCATTAAGTATTTTTTTAAGCTCTTAAAAATTTTCTTCACTGTAAGAGCTTGTAGATGGAGACAACAATAAGTACTTCTTATTAGAGGAATTTTTTGTTTCATGCGTACAACTACACCGTTCAACATTCCAAGTATTTCCTTAGCTCCATTGGTACACACTTGATGGCAAAAATCCCAAGATATATCATGCTTTATGAAGTAGGGATTCACAAAATTAAAAAAATTCTTCCGCAGTTGCTCTAGTTGGTAAACTTTTGCAAATTAGAATATATTTTTGAGCAGCCTTACCGTACATATATCTCACAATAAAGAGCAAGATTGATAATCCAGCCATATCTGTAGTTTCGTCAAATTGAGTTGTAAATCCATATTCAGAAGATTTCAAACGTCTTATGTGCTCATTTTCACAAAAGTTAGACACATATTTAACACGCTTTGAAATTGTGATATCCGAAAGTTGAATACAATCAATTAATTTATTTATAGCATGTTCTTCTCCAATCATAGTAGTAACTACATCTTTTACACACAGTTCAATTAAGTTTTCTACGATCAATCTGTTGAGCAATACAAGATAACTGACACGATAACATGCATCCAAAGCATTATCATCAATGTTCTTAAAGGCCATTTTTGTATTCTCCGACTCACTATATCTTATTTAAAAATACTTAACATTTTAACTATATATAACTGGATTACTTGTTTCTAAATATCTCTTTAATTTTGAGATATTTAAACTGCTTTTGTGCATCACATGTTCACATTCAATGCATAACCCTTTTGGTTCATTTTCAGCACCAATCCAGATAAAATAAAGTTTTATATATTCTTCAATATACAGGGTGTTTATAATTAAAGTGACCGTATTTAGACCTCTGTAAAACCTGTTTTGTCTATAGTATTTTAATGAAACTTGGTATAAGCGTTACATGGATCGTGGAAAAAAAAATTCTCAAAAAAGTTCAAATTTGAGACCACTAATTTGTGATTTTCAAATGTTTCTTTTGCAAATTAGTGAAACAAATAAAGAGACTTGCAGACAGAGTCAGAAAATCAGTCTGCGTGTGACTGTATGGTGTTGATTTAATGCTGATTTTATCCTCGGACCATTTTTCTTTGAACCACTCACTCCTTCAGGTACTAAATCGTTCTCTGTCATGAGTACATGGTACAGTGAACTCCTTTGACAGCAGGTCATTCTTTCTTTACAGGAATGGGAATGTTTGCTGACCATTGTGTTCATGCAAGATGGAGCAACTTCCCACATTGGGTAGCAAATTAAATAATTGTTTCGTGATAATTCTGTCAAGAATCATGTAATATCAGGAGCTTTTATGAGTGTCTGACCTCCTCGTGCACCCTACTTAAATCCCTCTGATTTCTGGTTGGGAGAATTCCTAAAAACCCTTGCTTATGGAGGAGAAATTATAGATATATATCTGAGTTAAAAGCCAGAATTATTCACCCTATTGCTGGAATCCCTCGAGAGGTTTTTCACACTATCATTGAAAACACTATAATGCGCTTTCAACACGCCATTGATATCACCGGAACACATTCTGTAACTGAATAAATTTCAGTGATTCTGTCAGATTTGTTTGTCTTGTAGGCACCGCAATTGCTCTGGTGGTGACATTATGAACTATTGTTTATAGTAGAAATCGTTGTACCTATGGTCCACTTAATATATATACCAAGTTTCCTCAAAATTCAACAAGTAGAACGGGTTCTAGAGGGATCTGAATAAGGTCACTTTAATTATAACCACTCTGTACTTCCACTTTTTGAGAATGGGTAAATCTGAATCACTCGACAACCTTTTGGTTCTAACATCTGATTAACCAGTAGTAGCGACAGTATCTTCTGTATCCGTTGTATGAAGCTTACCAGATTTTTAACGACATATTCATTATCGGTAGGGTTGCATAAATTGCAAATGAACAACAAGAGTTATCAATTATGATATAAAGACAAAATAAAAACAATAAACATTCATTTGGATACTTGTGCGTGACTGTATTCAACAGACGGGAGGAGGTTAATAGAACTATTATGTTTGATTTGATTCGGTATTACAGGGTATATGTTGTAACCCAATGAGTCGGCTTTATCCCAGATAATCTAGATTCATAGGCATCTTCGGAAGCAGGAAAGGAGAGGCAATAATAATAATAATAATTGGAGATAAAAATCATAGTTTTTAAAAACAACTTTTTTATATGGTGGCAAAGTTTTTTTAAAAAAAATATTGAAATATTAGTTAAAACTTGTCGCAAATGTCTAAATATTGCATCGTAAGGCGAGTAAGAACGATTCCCAAGGTCTTAGAGCTCTAGCTTGATTGGAAGTTAGTTAAATTAAAGATCGAAAATTTGATGACACACATACTCACACACACCAAGTGAAATATAAAAAAACATCGAAAAAACCGGGTGAATCTCTCCCATCTACTCCCATTTAGACCTGTTAGAATTTCTCAATCTGAAATATGTGCTGAGCATGTGCAAAAATGCTCCAAAACTCGCTTTTTAAAATTGGCTTGGATACCACAATTGGCACTTTTATGACTCTCGTAAAGAGCGCCAAAGAAAACGTGCCAAATAAGTGAGCGATTATTCACTTGATCCAAAGAACGGAGACTAATATATGACCTAATGCTTCTCGATTAATGAATTTGGAGCACGTGGCTTTTACGAAGTGTAGGATTTTAATTTTCAAGTCAAATATTTATTTCCATTTATTTTTACAAGCAAATTGCCTTTAAGAATTTGACCAATAACAAAAATTAAAATTCTACTTAAACTTCTGGTGCTTTGATTAAGCAAATAATGATCTCTTGGGGAACCGCTGTCAAAATTCCAGGGAACTCAGGTTGAAGATCTCTGCTTTGCAGCAAAGTGTGCCATAAAACTACGGAATTCTGACGTTACGAAGTCAAGAAATGCAAATGTGAATTATATGTTTCATAAATTGTGGTACGGAGGAATGCTTACTTCTTCTCATTATATCTATGGAGTCTTCAGAATCCTTTCATACTATGATGTACGAGAAGGTAAAGTAGTTTCGACTTTATGAGTGATATTCCTTAAATTTGTCTGACCAAGAATAGAACAATTTTTCTTACCAAATGTTAATATATTACAATGAATCTCTAAAGTGATTTAGAAAAAAATAATTGTATTAAATCACTAAATAAGTTTAATTAAAATAAATAAATTTTGTATGAAAAGGATTTTTAATAATAAAAAATTATCATTATCAATTGTTGTTTAATTATTTCAAATAAAAAATAATTATTTTTTAGAATGTTGCGATTTTTTTTTGTAAGTAATGTTTCAAAGGGCAATATGGATAAGGTAATCCAAGATCGTTTTGTGTATCCTTGATGATTTTTTGTAGTATTGCTTAACGCTTTGAGGTCTAAGCCCGAGAGTCTCTCAGGGGTAGTTTTAACTCTCTGAGCTATATAAGTATTGACTATATACGATCGTAATCTTTTCAAATATTATCTAACCAAGTGTTATTTTATTAAAAAATTATAGATAATAGCACGAAACAGAAGTAAGTATATAAAAATATCTAATAGAAGAACTCTCTTTCTCATATCTGAGCTTTCAGCAGCCATATTTGTAGCGTTTTACGATGTCTCATAAAGATTTTTAGAATTATCAAATGCCAGAGGATTTGGCAGAAGTGATTCTTTGTTAGAATTATAAGAATAAGATTTAGATTTTGATCCAAAGAATAACAGCCATTAAAATGTTTTCTTATGCGGAAACTTGTTTTAAAAAATTAAAACATGTTTTTTTCAAAATTTCTCATTAAATATTACTCCTTAGAATATTTAAATAATTCCTTTATTATGAATAAATATAGTTTTAAGTTTATAATAAAATATATTTAAAATACATATATTCCTAGTACTTCTAAAAAATCATGAAAAGTTCCAAAAAATCTCTGTCCAGTAGGATATATGCGGTCAAAATAGCTCAGACCTGAAAAAATTCAGAATATTTAATTAATACATACGAAATTAATGATCTGAAAAATGCTTGAAAAATAGCAAAACAAGACTCTCAAATATCTCAAAATATCAGTGATACTCCAGTGGTACTATAAATACATGATCTTTTTTAATAAAAAAAATCATGTACTTTTAGAATAATTTATCAAAACTTTGTAGGAAGGAAGTCATTTGCGACTTTTTCTAACTTCCTACCTGAACCTGAGATGAAACGGATAATATGGTTTCACCAGGCAACGCATTAAAAAATTTGAAAACACTTTCAGTGACAAAAGCAAATGAAAAAACTATAAAATGTGTTGTTAAAAAGTTAAAGTCAATACAAAAGTATTACAAACTATGAAATAATATTTATTTAAGCTGTCTGTTCAAATAAAATAAATTTTATTGCTTCGAAGTTACAAATCATGAAAACAAAATAGCACCCCTTATGTATATATAAACATAATTTTCGTTTTCAAGTATCAAATACGTATATTTCACTAAAATATTTCATAATATATTATCTTCATACTTTATGTTTCTCAATAAAAATAATAATAAAAAAATTAAACAAATTGTATAAGAACCGGTTGCACACACATTTGAAATATTGTTAAATTTACCGAATTCTTGATATTTTGTGTATTTTCACACACACACATTTCTAATTAAGCTCTTTATGCAGTTTCTTAACACATATGAAAACTATTTTATTCTAAATGACTTTTCTTAAATTTTATCTTTATAATTATTTTTACTGTGCTTATTAATAAGCTATATAAAAATTAACTCTTAACTATAATAATTTTTTTAAATAAATAATTTTGATTTCTTCAGTTAGATTTAACATTTCTATTTACAACTTCGGTGTACAAGAAACTTGTTGTAGTTCTCGTTGCATATACATAGTTATATAATCTAGCATTCTATCAAGTTCGGTATTTATCAGATTTCAGAGCATTAGCAAGCATTCCAAATATTTATTGCACAAATTATTCCTACTCATTATCTGTGAAAAATCATTGCATGATCCTCTATAGTTAATTATGGGATTCCAGAAACCTGAGAACTATAGCTTAGGAACGAGGTTGGTATGAATTAAATCATCAGTCTGCGAAATGTGGGAGCTGATAATGCAATGAGAGAGATGCATCCTATTTCGAGAATTCCATGTTCTATAAATCTACGGAGGTATTCTAAGAATTCTTAAGATATTCAAATATTTCATGTGATATCCGGTTAATTAACTTACTCCATATGAATTGGCTTAGAAATGAATTCTCATTGTTTTCAGCTTTATTAATTCTCTATTATAGATTTGAATTGTCCAAGTGTTTTAAGCCAAGGCAATATAGAATAGACTGTTTCGTCGAAAGTAAAAAAAAAATTACATGTTTAAATTGCTTCTCTAAGCCTGCCTTTAGGCAACATTTCTTATAAAGATGAAGTTTTTGACAAAGCCTCTCTGAGAAATTGCGTCTGTAGATTATGAAAGGCCTGGGTAAACATTGAAAAGAACTCGATTCTTTGAAATTGTTTTTAAGAAATGCATGGTTGTCATAACAACAAGTTAGAATCCAAAAAACTCGACTCTGTATGCTCACGGATTGCAATTTATTTTTTGGCTGAAGACTGTTATTATCTTCAGAATTAAAAATACCGAAAATCTTCATAAAAATGTTTTCATTTGTCGAATGAAACAGAGAAGCTGAAGAAATTCAAAAGAATCGTATAGAAAGAACTTTTGGTAACAATGTTCTTTATGATCGGGTAGAATAATAGCTGAATGTTGCACAAGGGTATTGTTATGTTTCGAGAATTCACAATTTTGAAAACTTATGTTTTCGGTAATATCAATCTAAAAAGACCAGGTCACGGATTTCTAATGACGAGTTTTTATTTTTAGCATCATCTTGGAATGTTTCAATGATCTACGACACATAGTTGGGAGCAATGTTTGAAAAGTTCTCTTTGTTTTATTAGGTTGATATCTATAGTTTCAATTTGTGTATTCACCTTAAGTATTTTATAAAATAAAATTTGGGATTGTGAAATGTAATAAAAAGGATAGATTCGCAACTTTACATTACGAGAAAAGTAGATATTTCAGACAAAAGGAGCTATTTTTACCAGGGGATTAAAATAATTATGAAAATGTATAAAATAAATAAAATATTATAAAAGTATATGGTTTCAAAATCTTTTTGATTTAAAAAATATCGATAAGTTTTATTAGTTAAGTAAACCAAGATATATTTAATAAATGGCTTTATATAAATTACTTAAAACTGTAGGTCATATGTTTCATAATTTACCAGAAAGCTAAATACATAAAAGGCTTTTATAAAGTCACTAAATAATTCTAAATACACTCATAAAGTACAATATTTCTTAAATCCATACGGGTTTCGTAATACATTTAATTTTGTACTAGAGAATATTCATTATTTATGTGGTTTCTTTGAACTCAAACACACACACATATATACACAAAATAAACTGTGATTTTATAAATGTAAGAAATAAAGATGAAATGTTGTCTTGACATTATAAGCATTCTCTTTCTTTATTAGAAAATTTTCTTTTATATTTTATTGAAATCGTCCTTAAGATATGCAACATACGCTTCGGTAGGTACCTCGTAATTATGAATGAAGTAGTGATATTGAAGAACTTGCATATAATCATCCAAATTTTTTAACACTTGATATAAGGATATTGAGACTTAACTGAGTTTAACTTTCATTATTTTAAACAAAACGATCTTCAACTGACACGAGCTTTGTGCCCTGACATCCATCAAGGTGATACTCTTTCATTCAAGTTTTTTGGGCATCTTCAATTAGTTTACAACTCTGTATATCATCCTAAAAGTTATTATATTCTTCTTATCCAATATAAATATATATATATATATATATATACCAACATATATGTGCCTTACATATTTCACTACTAACTAATATTGAATATTAACTACACACACTCATTAACTACATATTGCTTCTTTTCAAATGAACCCTATTTGGCATTGTATTTCTTGTGCATATCCTCTAATACAGAGGCGTCGCCGCGGTAGCCTAGTGGTCAAGGTTTCGGATTCGTGGCCGGATGTTTTCGTTCAGTCGCGGGTCCGATCCTTGGCCGCCAAAGACCCGCCGTATAGCCGGGGTTTATGCACGTTAAATCTGTTGGGGCCCAAAGTCCTTCCGTTGGCGTGGTGTGGATGTTAGCTCAGGGGTGCCAGCTCAGGTGTCGTCCTCGTCACTTCAACGTGGTTCAAAATTACGAGATCCGTCGCCAATAGCAGTCGTGTTTTTTCTAGTGCGATGTTAATATAAATTAAACTAATCTAGTATAGAGGTTAGGAGTGTTTTTTACACTGAAAGATGATTTTAGGTTACTTATTGACTAATAAGGCTACACGTGTTTAATTATCATCTAACAAGGCTTTATACAAAAAAAAAATTCAGAGTTTGGACTTGTTCAATTTCGGGAATCGTAAAAGAATTAAACTTACAGTTGATGTACTAAAAATTTAAACAAACTTTCTTATTTAATTAGAACAATGTTAAGCTTCAAACATAAGATATCAGTAAACTTCAGCTTGGTGTAAATAGAATAATTAAGCAATATAATTAAGGTTTCTCATTACACCACCACCGCTCTAGTGTATCACAGAAATGATCAAATTTTCTTAAATTTCTTCTAACCTTTTTTTATCATTTTTTTTTATTTTTTAAAAGGGGAAACATGTTTCTTTGTGTAAGAAATTCTAACATATTTACATATTTCAAATACGTATTGTAGAATAAGAGTTTGCAAAATATACATTCTTGAACTATTTTATACTGTCTCCATTCGATTCTTTAGTAAGCATGCTTTCAAAGGGAAGCGTAGAAAATTTGATCTTTTTATCCTCACGACCTTCAAAGATGAATTCCCTAGAAGTAGTAGATTTCAGACAAAAGAATAAAATGATAAAAAAAAGACACATTAAAAACAAAAGAAAATCTTACATTAAATATCTGTGGCTTTTTTTTTATCTTTCCTGGGAATATGAGGGTGGCTCTAAAAGCACTTGTATTTGAAGGTAGACGGCAATATTAAGGTAAATTGTTATTACCATTAGGTGCTGTAATCTGTTAAATGGATCCGAGACAAATTTGACATCAATTCATAAATTAATTTTGATTGGATAGTCATGCTGCCAAATCAAAATGTGATTACTGCTGCATCATGTGGTTGAACTCATTTTGCGGCGTGTTATCATCGTCAATGAGACCAGGATTCATCATTATGCACTAGCAATCAAGCAAAAATCAAAATATTGGGTTGCTTTCGGTGAATATTTTCCAATACAGGTGAAGAGGGCCTTATCTCCCAGAAAAATTATGACGAAGAATTTTTGAGGTGCGAAAGGCGTCATGATCACGAATACCAGTAACTGAGACTTCGACAAGTGTCTAGTGAGTCATGATTCTTACAATGAAAACAAAACGTTTTCATTGCTACAAGCGCCATCTATTGGATTTTCTGAGGACCTATTGAACGACTCTCGTATATTCTATTTTTTAATAAATATTCGCTACAAACAATATTGATTTTTAGTTTTGACAAAATATGTTTCTGCATTTTTTCATAAGAATTTTAGCGTTTAGGAAATTTAAAAAAATATTTTATGCAGGCTTGAGCTTCTTTTTAATGCGTTTTTGAAAGTTTATATATATATATATATATATATATATATATATATATATATATATATATATTGTATTTTTGTGGGATCCTTTTTAATTAGACTTATTTCGATTGTGATGCCAAATAAATCCAGAACATTTACTGCAAAAATATTTTGAAAATAGCTTTAATTTTGAAATAAACTCGCTTAACTTGCTATTAAAATACTTCTTTATAGAATAAAGTCCTTTTCATTTATTACGTCCATACGACCATCAAAACAGAATAAAAATAAAGTTGATGATGCAGTTTCCTACACACATACATATACGTATATATATATATATATATATGTATATAAATTTTCCTTTAACACTGTGTTAGCAAAGTCATCACATTTTTCTTATGATAAATACATATAACGTCTTGCTGCTTCCTCAAGATTTCTTTTGGAAACGATAAGTCCAGCATGATCTAATGATTAAATTTTAAAAAAAAATATTTGTGTTAACTTGATTATAGCATCAAATCAAGGTAGAAAACGAGGCAGCTGAATATGAGCACGCTTACACAGCAAGAAATAGCATGAAAATAGAAAGTGACAATTCGAATAAGAGTGTTTAGATCTAGAAGAAATGCAATAGGAATATTCGTGAAGGATTAGTTGGATATCAAATCGAAAATTTGTTAACGAGAGAAAGCACGTTTAAATGATAAAGAAAGTTATAAAGAAGACAATAAGATAGTTTGGTATATATATATATATATATATATATATATATATATATACCAAAAATTATTAAAATATATGAATTTTTTTTTTAAATTTTTAAATCACATCAAAATATTAAGCCAATAATGAAATCTTTAGCAAAACATACACGTACTCTCAAGAGTATTTTTGAGCGCATCTACAATTACTAATAGTTGTGAGGAAATCATTTGACAATTTTAGTATAGTATGCGTACTAACCAAATAAGATAATAAACGATATTTTAGATACTTTTAAATTTTATGAGATGAAAAATTTTATCTCAGTTTTACGGAAAATAACTTAATTCACTATGTTTCAGATTTTGAACGGAAATCATTAATTTTTTTTCTGCAAATTCATAAATTTCTTCAAGTGAATCGCAAAGCCGTTGAATTCTAACTTGTATTCCGATTTCATGCAAAAAATAAATAAATAACTATGAGTAGATGTGTTTAATTTTCTCGTTATGCTAAAATTGTATACTCAAGAAATTTTTGTGCTACATAAATACCATGCATAAAAAGGCTCGATTGTATTTATTAAAGTTCTTTGAAATTTGTTGGAACGTTTATACAGATTTTTTTTCTCTAATTATTATATTTTAAGTCAATACCAGATCAATGTTGCAACATTATTTTAGAGATAATTTTACCTTAATATTACCATCATTATAATTTCTTATAGGTAAGAAAGTAAACTTTGTTTATACCACATCTTTTTTGTATTTTATTATGGATATGTAAAGTAGCTATAAAATAAATAAAAGAGAAATCCGACAAATGAAAACACAAAATTGGATATGATGCTATGTTTGTCTATCAAAAGAATTAATTAGTTAGAAATACGCGCGTGAATCTTCTGAACAATAATTTTTTGTGTTTCTGTTTATTGCTGGCTTTCTCATTAAAGGTCATTTTCGAGTGAGTTCCTAAACTTTAGAAACTCCGTAAGTCTAACTTTTATCGTAAGGAAGTTTTCGATAAAAATTGATTTTTTGGATAAAGTCTCAATGTTTGGGGAAAGAAATCCCTCAAATCGAAGATATTGGAGAGCTCATCGGTTTATCCGCATTATTTTACTTTCTTTTGAGGCATTTTATTCTTTATTAAAGGTATGAGACTTTTCTAACATCTTTGTTTCCTCCAAAACCCAGGATTTATTTTTCTTATATTTAAGACAGTCGCAGGTTTACTTAACAATTTGAGACATATGATATACAATAGTTACTAAACATGAAGAAATAAAGTGTAGAAAAAGCAAATTACCATTCCGAAGGAATTGCAAATTAAGTTTAATTTAATTTTAACTAATTTTAATTGAAAGTTCCTACCATTACCACTCAACTACCGAGACCATCTCTATTAAACCAAAGATGTCCATATAAATTTATTTATTGATTGTTTATTAGCATCTCACTTGAAGCAACACGAGAGCTATTGGGAATGGACCTTGTAATTTTGAAGTACTTCCAAATGACGAAGGCAACACATGAATTGTCACAACCCTCTTTAAACTTCTCTACCATGCCAACGGGAGAAAATTGAGTCTGAACTGATTGAAAATGCATCAGCTCCATTACATGATGGGAATCATGTAATGTTCACTGGAATCAGGTCTCGAATCTATGACACGACGTAAGAAACACCGGCCATCGGTGTGGCTTCTTTGACCCCTCTGTCACCGCGGCTGTTAGGGATTTGGCAGTGTAGAATGTTCGATTGAATTGGGTTTCCATCTCCATATCTGTTGTGTTGCTGTCTTGAAAGGGGTATCCTCTTTGTTGTCTTACAGTAAACGAAAACGTGGTTGAAAATTTTAAAGTCTGTCACCATTGTCTCTAGTGTAGTTCGAAAACGAAGTTCATTGAAGACTAACGGAATTAAAACTATTTTACCAAAGAATAAAATCAACCCAAATCCCCTATTTTAAGTATAAAAAAAAAAAAAAAAAAAAAAAAAAAAAAAAAACATACTGAATAAATTTCATGACACAATATCTGTACTAACTAATTACCATTAACAAATGCTTTATGTGCGAAAAATATTTATAATGTGCTTTACCAATTATGTTTTTGGGAGAAATTCTTTTTATCTTTTGATTTCGATTGCCTTATCAGAGTAATGCAGTTATCAATTTAAAAGCAGTCAAAAGAGGGATGACTACTTCACATTATGCTTTTAAGATATCCGAAAGACCTTAGACGAGGAAAAATGAGCCTATTTTATGACAAATTTAAATAATCTTCACTTATTTAAATTTAAAAGGATTGGAAGTCATATTTTAACAACGAGATATATGTGTACTAATGCATATTCTTATGTAATAAAATCCCTTTTATGAACGTGGCCACAGTGGTCTAGTGGTGATGATTGTGGACTCGCGGCTGGCATTATTTTCGTCTTGTCTTGGATTCGAACCTTGATAATCAATAGCTATATTTACATACGTAAATCATGCACTTATGTTTAAGTACATCTGGCACAAGAAACACTGCGTTTATAATATTTAGGGATACGTGAAAACATAACATTCTATACAATAAAGATAATTATAATTTCAAAATTTCTTAAATTTTCAATTTTGTGATTTAAATTCACTTTGATTTTTAAACAATTATTTTGCTATATCTAAAATGTATGTGTGTTTATCAGAAAAAATACATTCAACTGAATAGAAAATAACTTTCTTTTATATATAGAAAACATCAGCATTCTATGTTCCGTAATCATTGAAAAACACATTTTGGAGAAAAAACTGAAAATATTTATTTTCATAGCATGGTGTAGTTTTTACCATTTTAAAGTTCAATCTTCTAGCATTCTGTTCATCAAATCTCATAAATAATACATTATGGAATCATGATGCACCCCCTAATTTCTAAATAGCAGAATAAAAAAGACAAAATTTTATGCAATTTAAATTCTCAATTACCTTAAATAATATAAAAGTTGTACTTTTATGTTCCAATGCGTGATTTGATATGTTTCTGTGACATTTTTAATGAGTTTCTGTGAAAATAGAGAGACGCATTTTCCATTTCGCTATCAACTTTTTGATTCACCTCTAAAATGTGTTTGTGTTAAAAATTACATTTGTAGAATTCATTATTGTCCATAAAATGAATCATTATTTTAACTTCTAAATGCAATTTCAATTGCAATATGTCATGGACTGATAAAGAAAAGAAAATGAACGCAATGCATGTTGTGTATGGATGAAGTGGTGCTAGATATTTCAATCTTCTATGATAAATCATTTCCCCTTTCCACATATTTAAGTTATTTTTCTCGTATTTCTAGGAACTTTGCGAATTTCTGAAAAATGATTACGTCGGAATCAATCTGTAGATTTAATCAAGAGATATAAGTGGAAATTTCTCCATAGTCACCATACTTTCTCCGACTCTATTTATAAGGATTCGTAGTTTTAATAATTGCCTTGGCATCCTAATTGAATCTGGAGGAAATATTGCAAAACTTTATATAAGGAACGTAAGAGGAGTAAATGATGACTACATATAAACCCGTTATTACATTTTTGATGTCAATTTAACAGTCTCCTTTGTCTAGACATGATCAAATTATAATATTGTGCAATCTCGATACAGTTTCCTGTGTGTTTGTTCTTTCAATTATATATTGATTTGAATCTTGTAAGAATTGTGTTCATAAGTCGTATGTTTATTAACAAATAAAATCAGTTGATTTGTTAAGAATTTAATGTAAAAATAAAAGAAAATATATTTTAATAATTACTAAAAAATTATGCTTGGTATTGATTGAAATTAAAATCTGTATTTGCTTGTAAAATAACTAAAATCATCTTGGATGTAGAAGTATCTACTTTTTTTGCATTTTGCGATGCGAGTATTAAATATAATACCGATGAATTTTACGATAGAATTAACTGCATAGTCTTAAATTATTAAAGTTTGTTCTATTAATTTTACTTTTATGAAACTTTCAATTACAAATATTTTATGTTACTTAACATTTAATAAAAGGATGTAAGACACAACACAACAGGATTTTAAAAAAAATTAAGCAAACCATATTAAATAACTGGAAAATTATGATTCAATTAAAATAATGTTTAATCTTCCCATTCCTGTAATATATATAGAGAGAGAGAGGAGGGTATATGTTAAGAGCATATATATATATATAAGTATGTCATTTAATAGTACAAATTAAAAATAACTTCTAAGCTCATAGCTCCTTAAATCTGTGGAAAGAATAATATAAACAAATCTAGACAAATTTTAAATCAATTTGTAACGAATTTTCTTTTGTTATTAACAGATTTAATGACACAAAAATAATCAGCCATAAACCTTTAGGCAGTTTAATTAAATTTAGAATAATCTATATCAAACATATTAATAAAGTGGAGTGGTTGACTCTCTCTAATCACGTCTTTAACCAAATAAGGAATTCTACGAGTCAGGTAACATTAAACAGACGATTCAAGATCTCTGGGACCGATTCAAGTAAAGTTCTAGGGACGGGATTCGATTCAATTAAATACTCTCAATATTCTCAATATGATTCTATCAAATTTTTCTATACCCTACTAATTTGGTCACTACTCACTGTTTCCCATATAGTGATGCTAATTTACATATATTATGGTTCTTTCACAAGGTCATGTTCTCAGATTAAACATCGTAGTAAAGTAACTAAAGAGGTTAGTTAAAGCAAAATGCGCGTGAAACCCTGCTGCAAATTAATCAACGTAAGTTATTTTCAAGTAACGATAGCTTGTAAAAGGTTAGTAAATGTATAGTGTTTTCTGAGAATCATAAAAGTATGTTAGCCATTACAGCAAACTTTTTTGGGTAAAAATATTCAAAATCGGAGCAATATACAAAATAAAACAAGAATTCAGGTAAAGTTTTTAGATACTTAAACTACTTAAATTTCGCAAAAATAGTGCATTATTTCTTAGAAAAAATAATTTATTATTCGTACAGCATAGAATGCTCCTCATTGATCTTTGTAGAGGTAAGTGAGCCACATATTTTAGGGTATTTTTTTTTTTTATTCCTGTACACCGTGATTAAATTTTTTTCAAATTTATGGTAACTGAGATACTAAAATGATTAACATTTTGCATTTTTAATTTTCTTACTAAGAATAGAAAGCATTTCACTGATTCCGTATAAGTATTATTTGGGAGAATTCGGTACTCACAGAGCATTTAAGAAAATAAAATTTAAAAACCTAAATATACGAGCCGAGGCATAATGAAAAATAATTGTATTTACGTTTTCCTCAAAACGAGTTTTTTAGGATTCTGTTACACGTTCCTGAAAGCTTATTTCGTCCATATTGCTAATATTTCCTACATTACAAAATGAAGCTCTTTCCTATACAGAGAACAAAATTTTATTTTTCTTATAAATACTCACTAATATTAGGTTTTGTGCAATATTTGTACAAGAATTATAGAAATAATAAGCATAAAATTAAGAAATTTTAAAAATTTTACTAAATTAATTTCTTTGAAAGTATAATTATATTTAGGATAAAGAACATTAAGTTTACTAAAAACACTGTAAATTCGTAAAATTATAGAAACAGTACATTTCATGCAAGGTGTTCATAAAAGTAAGTACAATATCTAGAAATATAAATACAATTAATAACTATGAGTCGCTTAAACATAATTATTTATGTTTATAAATTGGAGTTTCTTAGAAAACAGATACACTTAAAATATACAAATGTCCCAAAGTTAAAATTTGACTCCAATGTAATTCATTTAAAAAAATGAGGTTTATTTAAATTTGACATATATAAAATGAGCTCATTTTTGTTGAAGATATCTCAATTACCTTAATCAATTTTTTTATATGATATCTATAATACTGTTAGACAAAAAGGTTGGTTTAATGGGAACCTGTTTAGATTAAGATAGTTGAGATAGATTTGATTATGAAACACACACACACACACACACACACA